>VDFB02353493.1:67680738-67863306 GCA_007258455.2 Sequoia sempervirens
TCATCAGGTAGGAAATGCGCCCAAGAAAGAAGTCAAAGGAGTCAAAGAGTCTCATCCTCCACACATAGCAAAATGCGCCCAAGTAAGGGCATGTGAGGACAAAACCAATGGCATGCAAAGTTGGAAAAGGACAAAACGTATGCTTGCAAGGAGGGAATATTCCAAATGGGTTGAAAAGGCAAGTTTTAAAATCCACTTCATAATGCAAATGCGCCCAAGTGTAGAATAAGGTCAACAAGTCAAAGATGTTGAGGATGTTTCATCCACCTCCATGGGTAAAATGCGCCCATCCTTCATCAAGCTCTAAATGCGCCATGCAAGCTAGGAAGAAGACAAAGGGATGTTGACTTTCCTCTCTCCCTTTTGAATGCGCCCAAGGTGGGGTAAATAAAGAGTGAATATGCTAGGCGTAGGAATCTTCATCCTCCTCAAAGTATAAAATGTGCCCAAGATGCATAAGGTGGTGAAATAAAATAACTAAGGCATGGCTAGTATCCTTTTGCAAGTGAGAAATGCACCTAAGGTGATGAAGATGAATATGTTGGGCATTGAGAAAGGAAAATATTTTCTTCATAACATGCAAGATGCACTCCAGTCATTTGAAAGAAAATTGTGATAAGTGAGTTGATAAAAATTTCCTCACCACAGACAAGATGATTTGAAGATGAAATTGAAAAATTTCTAAAAAGATTTTTTTTTTCAAAGTGCTAAGTGATTTAAATTTTTTCGAAGGCAAAGAAATTTTCCTTAGGAGAAATACACCCAAGTTGAAGTATTGGTGAAGTTGACTAAGACGCGAGCAAAATTGCTAGAGACGAAGTCAGAGAATGCCAGCTGCATAGGATTGATAAGATCTTTCAAGACAGAGCAACAAGAAATGTTCACAGGTGTTGAAGAGCAAGAATAAATTTGCTAAAAGTTATTTTTCCAAGGTGCAGAATTCAAGAAAATTAAATGAACCCGTTCGTTGTACACCCATGAGTTCGACAAGTTCTGAAAGAATTTTTCTTCTTGGTATTGAAGATTATCGATGAGAAGTTGATTTCCATGTCTTCTACACTTCGCCAAGGCCTTCAGATGGAGAATTTGATCGGCACTTGAAACAATGAATTTCCCTTATTTAAAAATTTTCTAAGGCAAGGAATAAAATGTGTTTTCAAGATAAAAAAATTTGCCATGGTAGATGAATTTGAAAATGATCGCCTAGATAATTTTTGATCAAATTCCTGATGAAAACATTTTGCTCAAGCCATAGTTGGATGAAATGTCAGCCGGAAAAGTGAGGAAGATGCGGTTGAAGTTAACACTTTCGAAAGATGATACATCCTTGAGGATGATGAAATTTGACTAAGGCATGAAGGATTGAACGCAAAGTTGGCTAGTGAGGACGATGAACGCTTGGAAGTTAGAGCGTGAAAATAAGGTAAGTAAAGTGAATTTATATTATGAAGTGTTCTAATGCTCTTCTCCTTGCTTGTTTTGTAGGAGAAATGTCGAGACCAAGGGGTGATGACTTAAGTGATTCAAGATGACATTTCAACCTCGAAGGAAGAAAAGTTGCAAGAAAATGGCTAAGTGTTGAGACTTAGTGACAAAGAAGAAATGTTTTCAAAACTCAAGATGGAGAAAAGAATAGAAGCTCGAGCAAAGTTGAAGAACGACGTCAAGAAGAAGATCAAGAACAGTGTGAATGCGTTTGAAAGCTAGAATCTTCTAGAAGATGGTGGCCATTAATTGCTCATTTATTGCCCCAGTCTCCATTATGGCAGTTTTTAGGGCGAATCTTGTTTAGGGCTGAGGTGGCACAATTTGGGCCATCCAGCCGATTGTAATATGAGCCATCCGTTGGACTTGGCCATCTATAAAAGGGGGATTCCCCCTCATTTGTACTCAGTAGAGGTAGAGCTTAGAGATCAAACTAGAGATTAGAGCAGAGGCACTTTAGTTGTAATATCTTAGCATAGTGTAGTTGGAAGAAGAAGGAAAGTTTTCCTTTGAAAACTTTGTAAGAGATTGTTGCGAAAAACTATTGTAATAAAAGATCTTTCATTGAATGGTGAATTCATCTTTGTTATAAGTAGCTAGCAAGATTTCTTCATCCCTTCAACTTCAAGTAGCATAAAGTAGTGTAGTTTTCAATTCATGCAAGTAGTTTACTTTGGATTTGTGGTGTTTGATCGACGTAGCTTCTCTTTATCCATACCACTAGCGACTCGCTGACGGTGAGTTTTCCTTGCGTGGTCAACTGGATATCATTTCAAACTTAACTTCGATTGTGATTCGTATGCTTGTATGCATCGTTGTGATGGTACATGTATGTTGAATTATAATTTGAATATTCTTCGTTACTCCCCTGAAGATTGCACCGATTTTGCTGAAGCTGTCCGATGCAAGGCTAGGTGAAATCCGGTTGAAGTCTACTGAAGTCGAACTCCACATATCTTGCATTTAGATAGAACGTAAACTTCTTAGGCCCTACACTCATTTTAAATTCAGTTCATTTGTAGTTAGAATTAGGAAACTTGTGCTCACTTGCCAAATCATTCGAATTACATGAAAGCCCTTAGTCCGCTGTCTGTTGTCAACTGTCGAATAATTGTGTAAGTCCCCTTTAAATACCAGCAAAAATCACATAAAGTCAACTGAGACTATTTGCATTAAAGGAACCTTGGAGTTAAATGTATGATCTATCTCGCAATCTTAGCATGCAGGAAACTTTGTTCAAGAGAGGATAGAGTAGTCGTTGGCGACTTTATTCTGTGTTGGTGTAGTCGCAAAAATCACGTCAACAGAATTGGCTCTTGAAGGAGGGCACTAACAGCTACAGCATACAGTGGTATTGAAGTAGAAAGGGTTTGAAATACAAAAGGTTCTACTGGAGAAAATTATCATAAGTCAAGATGGTGTTCTCTTAGGATTGAACAATCCCGTGTGCAGCCAATAGAAGAAGCAACTACATCCTGGGTCGTATCAATTCATTTTCGCCAGACAAGTTGAAGAGAATCTTGAGATCCGCTCCTAGTTCATCCAAAGATTTTGTGGAGTTAGAGCTACCTATGAGATCAAGGAAGAAGAAAGAAAGTCATTCAAGTAAGGAGGCTAAGTCAAGTGAAGAAATTTTATCAAACGAAGAAGTTCAGTCAAGCGAAGAAAGCAGAGAAGAAATCTCAAGCTTATTTAGAACTCCACCTAGTGCTTCGAGGTTTGCTCAGCCAAAACAAGTTCAAGCTATTGTACAACAGCCAACCCAAGTTATTGTGTACCAGCGGCGACAGCCAGTTCAAGCCATGGCTCAACCAGGAGGTCAACCGGCTCCAAACGGTGCTACATGGTTGGTTACCAACCCATCTCCCCTTGAGTTTACTGATTACCATGACATGCCAAAGAATCCAGAGCACTTTTGCACTAAGTATCAAGTCAATGATCCAAATCGTTTTGCTGAGGATCATATCAAAATGTTCGAGGATCATTTACGCAATAGGCAGATTGGGTATGCAGACGTTGCTTGCCGCCTATTTCCATATTCTTTGGGAGAAGAGGCTCATTTTTGGTTCATTCACCTACCAGTGGGGTCTATAAGAACATGGGAGCAGATGAAGGAAGCCTTCATCGGAAAGTTTGGTATACCAGCCACCCCTGTAGAGCTTTATCGTCAATTTGTAGAAGTAAGAAGACAGGACCAAGAGCCCATCCATGCATTCAACAATAGGTTCCAAAAGGCCCTCACAAGGTTACGCACTCCTTATGTTGTTCTTGATGCTCGAGAAAGCTACTATTCAACACTTGATCCTTTGACTACGATGTTCGTGAGATCTCACCCCACTCCGGGAAACATGAATCAAGCTTATGCTAAGGCTATTGAAGTAAGTCAAGGTTTAGGACAAAATACAATTGGACCCTCACTATATACTAGCCTAGTCGCAACAAACAATCAAGTGCCAACGATTGGCTCAACATGGAATCTACAAGTTCCGGCGCTAAATGCAATTCCACAGCCAGGTTATCAAGTGCAAGCACCATCAAGTCAGTCAGTTCTCCATCTTGGGTTTCCTTTGTCCCAGACACAAGTTACACAGCCTATTTATCTCCAAAACACAGTGCCACCACTGAAAACTCAAGAGGAGAAAGATGAAATAAAAGATTTGATAGAACAAGTGAAGAGGCTGTCAACTGAGGTGACTTACCTCAAGAGTCAGAATAGTCAAACACACACAATGCAACAAAGTTATCAGGCACACCAAGGTGCTAATCGAGGATATCAGAACAATCCTCCAAGTCATCAGGATACCCATCAAGGATACGGTCATGAAAACAATCATGGGTATAGGAATAACAATCAAGGATTTCAGAAGAGGTCTTGGAATACAGGGCCCAACAATGGAGGTGTCCTGTCGCCATTGGACAATCCGCCACCTCCTGAAAACCGTCTTGCAGATAGAATTTATATGGCCGAAACTACCTCATCAGGATGGTGCAGGTTACATAACACGAACCAGCACTTTGAACTTCAGTGTCACGAATTCCAAGTTGTGGTTGGTATTCTCAAGAGTGAGGCAAGTAATACAAGGGCCACAGGGAACCCTCCAATTACAGGATATGAATTAGTCCCAACACCCATATATGATCAGGCATTGATAATAGAAGATTGCAATTTCCCGCCTGAGTTTCAAAGTTACACGCCCCCACCAGTGAATCACCAATTTCCATCAGCTTCAGCAAACAGTCCCGTGGGGATGCCAAAGTTTCAAATACCATCAGAAGTTCATGTCACGTATGCATCACCAGAAGAGTCTCTTCATAGAGACGGTTATGTTTTTTCGCCTCTCAACAATAGCATCTTGGTAGAAGGAAGAAGGGAGGTACAAGCTTTTCAAACTACTAGAGGTGAAGCTCCTAAAGTATATCAGAGAAACTATCACCAACAACGTGAACCTTTGATGTCATCAGTACCTCCAAATAATTTTACAACTCCGCCGCATCTCGACGCAAGCAATAACCCAGGTTTACCAAGAGATTCTCCAGAGTACAGGCGGCAAAATGCAACGCAAGGTGGAAGTGGACAACAAGCTATTCAGCAGCCAGTTCATCAAGTTGGGCAAAAACCAAAGGAGAATCTTCATAGAGAGGTCATGAAAAGACTTGGCTCTTATGTGCTAGAAGAATTCAAAAGGATGAAGGCTAGTCTCCCCTTACATGAGCTAATGAAGGTTTCAGAGGTCAGAGATACAATTCTGGGAAGTTTGTATGAAACGCCAGTTGTGAGAAGTACATCCCAAGGAACAACCAATGCACCAAGAAATCCTCCTGTTGTCACACAGTCTTGTCCAACACAGGAAACAAATGTGGTAGAAGAGATGCCTTACGCGCCATTTAACACTTGAGAAGCTTCGCAGCAGCCTCAGAACTTCATAGGTATGGTACAAGGTTCTTCAAACGCTCCTGAAAAGTCGAGGATTGAAGATAAAAAGAAAGTTCGGTTTAATATTCCTACGGAGCAGAAGCAAAAACAAGAGCAAACGCAAAAGTTGAAAGATGTTCAAGATAACCAAGTTCAATTGGATAGGAAAGATGAAAGTAAGAATGCCTCAACAAATGAAAAGAAAAAGCCAGTAGTATTTTATCAGGGGAAGGATGAGCCAGCCCCATTCCTCGTTTCAGTTAGAATTTTTGGGAAGTTATTGCATAACTGTTTGATCGATTTCGGTGCATCAAGTAATGTCATGCCTTTGAAGGTATGTCAGGTGTTGGGTATAATTCCGCTTTAGACCAACAAGAAGGTGACTCAGCTGGATAAGACTGAAGTTCCAGTTGTCGGAGAATTGAATAACATCCACATGCAGCTAGAAGCGGATCCCAAAATTCAGAGTCGCATTGACATATCAGTTGTGGATATACCTGATGGTTATGGCATGCTATTGAGTAGGGACTAGGCAAGGAAATTGAATGGATACATTGCGACTGACTTCTCCCACATGTGGTTACCTTGGAGAGGAGTTCCAAATCAGATAAAAATTGAAAGTACACCACGGCTCATATTGATGATCACAGAATGTGGTGAAAATAGTGATATTTTGTTCGTGGAAACTGATTTGGGTTCATATAAGCCCATTAAGAAAGAAGTCCTCATGTTACAAAACCCGAATGAAGAGAAGTTTTTAGAAGATACGCCTGCCTTCACTGAAGTGTTGATTGAAAATGATTCAAGTGGGGATGAGAATGAAAGGATGTTTGGAGATTCTGTGTTAAGAGGGGTAGAGAAAGATGTAGAAAGTGCTCCCATCAAAGACTTATCGTTACCTATTCACAAGGCTTTCCATTTAGAAAACACAGGTGCCATGAGTAAGATCTCCGTGGAGCAAGTCTCGAAAATAATTCAACAAGCCACTTTAAATGAAGAATGTGGAGAAGTCAATAAGGGAGAAGACCAAATTCAAACAGGGTTGTCTCAGTTGATGCACTTGGAGGAGAAAAGGGATGAGGCTTTGGAAAATTTGGCTAAGCATCAACGAGTTATGAACGGATGGATCGACAGATCGTGGTTGGACCCCTATCAAGCTTCTGAGATCCTGGGAGATAGTGCATTTAAGCTACGAACACGAACATGAAGGGATATCCCATTGCCAGTCGATGGGCAATTCCTTAGGCATTATTTCCAGTCTTAGGTTCCCTCTTGGAACCTATTTTGTAACATATTAGATTAGGTTTGCTTTCCCGTTTGCTTTCATGTTTTGTTTCGTTTTTGGTTTTGGTTTGTTGCCCTTTGGGTTTTTGGTTTGGCGTTCTTCCCTTGAGTTGTCCGCTCAAGTGGTTTTGGTTTGGAATGGGCAAAGGTTTTAGGGTTTCCCATGGCGAAGGGGGTGATGATGGTTTTATTTTCACAACATGGTTTCTGTCCACTAGAATTTGTGCAAATTTTTGAAAAGACTAAGGTTGTTTTCCTCGTCATCATCCAGTTTGGAATAAACTTGTCTCGGGAGGTTAACCCGTTATTGTGTCTTAACACATTAATCTAAAGACCTTAAATACTTTACCTATCTCCACTCCGAGTCATTTTGGCTTCTTGGAAAAGGTCCTGGCGAGTGAAAATCTTATGTCTTGCTTCAGTGCCACTACAATTCTCAAACCCATTGGAGGCTTCAGTGCCTGCGAGCCAATGAGGAATTGACGGAGAAATCAAATGAAGAAAAGTAAATGTGCTTCAAAGAAATATCAAAAGGAAAAAGAAAACAGAAAATGAAATATCATGAAATATTGGTTTTGGGAACATACGAGTAACTCCACCAGGGCTATGGACGCCCGACTGGCAGTGGAGCAATATTCGTGAGAATTGTAGTGACAACGTCGTCGGGACTATGGACGCCTGACTGGCAGCGAGGCAATGTCCAGTATGCTTTTGAAGTTAAGATATTTATATAACTTGTCATAGCCGATTTCGGAGGTCAAGATGGTTTAGAGATGGAACGAATGCACACTCACGAGGTCTTGGGTGAAAGTGTTATGATCCAATATCGATTCTTCTCCCCTTTTGAGTATGTGTCCTTCCTGTATGATGGTTTGAGGAAGATCAATCAAGGTTCAATTCTTAAAGTGTTTTTCAACACTTTCCCGTGGGGATGCCAGATGTTGTGACCTTTTCACACATCGCCCCATTCAAGATGGGGACCCCCTAATTTTTGCTCCATTCTGGTCTTTTTTTTGGCTTTGGTTTTTTTTTCTCTCTCTCTCTGTCCCTTTTCTGATGTCTTCCTTTCGAGGATTGTGCCCGTCATTGAGCTTAAACGTGAATTTGGCCAAGTCTGAAAATTTGGGTTTTGAACTTCCTTGCCAATTTGAGGTCAAATGGGGTGAATAAATTGAAAACGGAGACTAACATTGTTGTCAGTGTGCTTCCAGCAAGCTTCCACTGAAATTTCATTAGATTATGAGTACTTACTATTTTTAGTAAGTGTGCAATTCTGGATAGTCCTTCAACATTCTTGAAGTTTTAACAATCACATTGCGTCCAGAGCACATCAGGCTACTCTTTGGCAAAATTTGAGCTGAAACAGACGACTTTATATTTTTAGCAGTTCAGCTTCCGGAGCAGATTTCAGGGCCTATATGCAGAGTTTTTCAGTGCATGTCTGAGGATTCCTTCTGGGTTTTCTGAGACCTTCGCGACAATATAACATACAAAATGAGACGACAACTTTCAGAGTTCAGCCTTTAGAGGCTATTTTTAGGGTTTCCTTTGCATGTCTGCATATTCCTTATGGGTTTTTCGAGAGCTTCACAGTGATATGACATGCAAACGGAGATGGTCACTCATTTGGGAACGTATTATTTTTAGCAGGTGCGTCCCGGCAGCCGCCTCTCAGCACTTCAGAATCACGGGCTGATCGCAATGCAATGGAAACAAGAACAAACGAAGATCATTTGATATGCATGCAAGATGAATTAGGGTTTCCAGTTTCGGGACCTAAAAAGAGGGGTAAAAAGTCAGAATTTTCGAAAACCGGTGTAAACCACCGCGATTAGCATCCTCCAAGCTATTTGTTGGTAAAATTTGAAGACAAACGAAGCATTTACTATTTATAGTAAGTCATTTTGGAAACAGGCTAAAAATAGCAAATCAATGGCAGGCGTCGGTGTTAGCAGGCAGGTCAAGTGGTGAGGAGCGAATCATTCGAATTTCAAAGCAAACGAAGTTGTGGAGATATTAGAAGCAAGCGGTTTCTATAAATAGCAAACCACCTTCAGAAATGGGCTAAAAATAGCGGGCCAACCCGAAATAGCAGTGTCAATAGGTTGATGAAGTCGTAAAGATCCAGCGTTCAAAATTTCAAATCATTCTGAGCTTCTGCAGTGCAAGAATTGAAGGGCTTACTATAAATAGTAAGGCATGGAGGAACTGGCGAAGACGAAGAAAAAATAGCTAAGTCTGGAACTTTATCCTTCACCACTTTGAAAATGCGCCCAACTTGCCTTAAGGTGTTTGAAAAAGTTTCTAAGGCATTGAAAAATCTTGCAGCTACCTGAAAATGCGCCCATCTTGGCCTTGAGGTGTTTAAAAATTTCTAAGTCGGGAGTTCATCCTTCACCCATGGCCAAATGCGCCCAAGTTGATGAAGAAGCATGAAAAATTTCTAAGGCATGAGTTTCGTCCTGCTCACTGGGTGAAATGCGACCTCCTCACAAGCCAGGCATAAAAAATTTCTAAGGCACAAGTTTCGTCCTTCACATATGGCAAAATGCGCCCATGCTCAAGAAGCTAGAGAAAGTCAAGGAAAGTCAAAGATGTTAATCCTCCTGCCTATCCAAAATGCGCCCACCTTGAGAGTTTGAATGTTAAAAATATTCTAAGGCAAAACGATATCCTCCTCACCCATCAAAATGTGCCCATGCAAGAATAAGCTTGATAAAGTCAAAGAGGTCAAAGTGTTTCATCCTGCACATATAGCAAAATGCGCCCACCTTGGAAGATGTCCAAGAAAAATTCTAAGTTAAAAACTCATCCTCCACCACCCTCCATTTGCGCTCATCCTTCATCAGGTAGGAAATGCGCCCAAGAAAGAAGTCAAAGGAGTCAAAGAGTCTCATCCTCCACACATAGCAAAATGCGCCCAAGTAAGGGCATGTGAGGACAAAACCAATGGCATGCAAAGTTGGAAAAGGACAAAACGTATGCATGCAAGGAGGGAATATTCCAAATGGGTTGAAAAGGCAAGTTTTAAAATCCACTTCATAATGCAAATGCGCCCAAGTGTAGAATAAGGTCAACAAGTCAAAGATGTTGAGGATGTTTCATCCACCTCCATGGGTAAAATGCGCCCATCCTTCATCAAGCTCTAAATGCGCCATGCAAGCTAGGAAGAAGACAAAGGGATGTTGACTTTCCTCTCTCCCTTTTGAATGCGCCCAAGGTGGGGTAAATAAAGAGTGAATATGCTAGGCGTAGGAATCTTCATCCTCAAAGTATAAAATGTGCCCAAGATGCATAAGGTGGTGAAATAAAATAACTAAGGCATGGCTAGTATCCTTTTGCAAGTGAGAAATGCGCCTAAGGTGATGAAGATGAATATGTTGGGCGTTGAGAAAGGAAAATATTTTCTTCATAACATGCAAGATGCACTCCAGGCATTTGAAAGAAAATTGTGATAAGTGAGTTGATAAAAATTTCCTCACCACAGACAAGATGATTTGAAGACGAAATTGAAAAATTTCTAAAAAGAATTTTTTTTTCAAAGTGCTAAGTGATTTAAATTTTTTCGAAGGCAAAGAAATTTTCCTTAGGAGAAATACACCCAAGTTGAAGTATTGGTGAAGTTGACTAAGACGCGAGCAAAATTGCTAGAGACGAAGTCAGAGAATGCCAGCTGCATAGGATTGATAAGATCTTTCAAGACAGAGCAACAAGAAATGTTCACAGGTGTTGAAGAGCAAGAATAAATTTGCTAAAAGTTATTTTTCCAAGGTGCAAAATTCAAGAAAATTAAGTGAACCCGTTCGTTGTACACCCATGAGTTCGACAAGTTTTGAAAGAAATTTTCTTCTCGGTATTGAAGATTATCGATGAGAAGTTGATTTCCATGTCTTCTACACTTTGCCAAGGCCTTCAGGATGGAGAATTTGATCGACACTTGAAGCAATGAATTTTCCTAAGGGAAAATTTAAAAATTTTCTAAGGCAAGGAATAAAATGTGTTTTCAAGATAAAAAAATTTGCCTTGGCAGATGAATTTGAAAATGATCACCTAGATAATTTTTGATCAAATTCCTGATGAAATCATTTTGCTCGAGCCAAAGTTGGATGAAATGTCAGCCGGAAAAGTGAGGAAGATGCGGTTGAAGTTAACACTTTCGAAAGATGATACATCCTTGAGGATGATGAAATTTGACTAAGGCATGAAGGATTGAACGCAAAGTTGGCTAGTGAGGACGATGAACGCTTGGAAGTTAGCGCGTGAAAATTAGGTAAGTAAAGTGAATTTATATTATGAAGTGTTCTAATGCTCTTCTCCTTGCTTGTTTTGCAGGAGAAACGTCGAAACCAAGCGGTGATGACTTAAGTGATTCAAGATGACATTTCAACCTCGAAGGAAGAAAAGTTGCAAGAAAATGGCTAAGTGTTGGGACTTAGTGACATAGAAGAAATGTTTTCAAAACTCAAGATGGAGAAAAGAATAGAAGCTCGAGCAAAGTTGAAGAACGATGTCAAGAAGAAGATCAAGAACAGTGTGAATGCGTTTCAAAGCTAGAATCTTCTAGAAGATGGTGGCCATTAATTGCTCATTTATTGCCCCACTCTCCATTATGGCATTTTTTAGGGTGAATCTTGTTTAGGGCTGAGGTGGCACAATCTGGGCCATCCAGCGGATTGTAATCTGAGCCGTCCATTGGACTTGGCCATCTATAAAAGGGGGAGTCCTCCTCATTTGTAATCAGTAGAGGTAGAGCTTAGAGATCAAACTAGAGATTAGAGCAGAGGCACTTTAGTTGTAATATCTTAGCACAGTGTAGTTGGAAGAAGGAAAGTTTTCGTTTGAAAACTTTGTAAGAGATTGTTGCTAAAAACTATTGTAATAAAAGATCTTTCATTGAATGGTGAATTCATCTTTGTTATAAGTAGCTAGCAAGATTTCTTCATCCTTTCAACTTCAAGTAGCATAAAGTAGTGTAGTTTTCAATTCATGCAAGTAGTTTACTTTGGATTTGTGGTGTTTGATCGACGTAGCTTCTCTTTATCCATACCACTAGCGACTCGCTGACGGTGAGTTTGCCTTGCGTGGTCAACTGGACATCATTTCAAACTTAACTTTGATTGTGATTCGTATGCTTGTATGCATCGTTGTGATGGTACATGTATGTTGAATTATAATTTGAATATTCTTCGTTACTCCCCTGAAGATTGCACCGATTTTGCTGAAGCTGTCCGATGCGAGGCTAGGTGAAATCCGGTTGAAGTTTGCTGAAGTCGAACTCCACATATCTTGCATTTAGATAGAACGTAAACTTCTTAGGCCCTACACTCATTTTAAATTCAGTTCATTTCTGGTTAGAATTAGGAAACTTGTGCTCACTTGCCAAATCATTTGAATTACATAAAAGCCCTTAGTCCGCTGTCTACTGTCAACTGTCGAACAATTGTGTAAGTCTCTTTGAAATACTAGCAAAAATCACATCAAGTTAACTGAGACTATTCGCATTAAAGGAACCTTGGAGTTAAATGTATGATCTATCTCACAATCTTAGCATGCAGGAAACTTTGTTTAGGAGAGGATAGAGTAGCCGTTGGCGACTTTATTCTGTGTTGGTGTAGTCACAAAAACCACGTCAAGACACCCACAAACCAAGCAAGATCATTATATCGATATCCGCCACCATGAAAAGCTTGATGACCATGTGTTAAAGCAAATAAACTTGCAATGGAATGCAGGTTCGATCTAGCATGTGCTAATGCAAAATAGAAAACACTTGTGTTATAGAGTTGAACCATTGCCTTTGGATTACGAGTCACAATTGCCTTTAGCAAGGAAGCCACACCTACAATGTTAGGTTCTCCTGTTAACAAACAAAGGCTATGCTATATGTAGAAGGTAGCGTGGGCTTGACAAAATTCTCTTTCCACGAGGGGTAGGCATTACTATCTCTCCAACATCGTCCAAGCTGTGTAATGTGGACAATGCAGCCTCCTCAACCCACGTAGGAGTAAGAACGACAATACAAGATGTCATGGCCCAACGCAACTCACGAATTTCACACAATATTTTCGATTCAATCATTCCAAAAGTCCAACACTTTGAGTTCTCTTTCTTAGACCAAGATCTCTATATCCCATCTTTCTCAACTGGTCCAACTTACATCCCATCCTTGTTAATAAATAACCATTCCTTGATAATAACATCCTCTGGTGCACATTCTTCATCAACTGCTTGGTTAATTTCCACCTTGGGCTCCTCCTACAAGTCATCTGACTTATACGACCCAGTACTCTCTCCCGCATCTTGGCCAACAATAACCTCCTCTACTTAGGAAATATTAATAACCTCCTCAGTTGTCTCTATACCATCCGCCTGGGACTTCTCCACACCAACACCATCCTGGGCATCATTATCCTCAAATAATGCAGTCTCATCCAAAGCCTTACCAAGGTCAACATTATCAGACTCAACACTACCCCTATCCTCAAGCCCATCACCGATCTTATCCAAAACATTTCCATTGCCCATCTTAAGAGCCTTCCCCCCTCTATCTTTGAAGACTCCTTCAATCTTATAGCTAACTCAATTTTAGTTGCACTAGACCCAGGAAAAATACGACTATCCTTGCACATAGCCTTGTAGTTATTCACCTTATCATCAACTGCTCTCTCAAGATTATCCAATGCCATTGTCCCTCTACATTTTGTATTTTCTACAAAAGCTTTTGCATTGTCTTGCACAAACATTTGATCAGATTCCAACTTGTTAAGGAATTCCTCAACGACTAAATCAACTTCATCTAAATTGTCCAAATCCTTTTTCCTTGCAGCCAAATCCTCTCACAATGAAAGAGTTGGTGTGGATTGAACAACTCCCACTTCAACGCCACTCTCTACTATATACAAGGTGCCTAAATTGTTGCCCCGAGCAATGACCAAGGCCCCTTTTGTTACTTTCCATCTATTGGATCCACAGATGACCACATCCTTGAGAAACCAATTGTCCAATTAAAATCATATTTTGTTTGAGCTGAGGAATATATCTAGCATCCCATAGTAGCCAATTATTTCTATTTGTTAACTTTAACAAAATATCCCCTTTTCCAATAACATCACAAGATTCATTATTTCGAAGAAACCTTATCGAAGTCATTGCTTTGTAGGCTTTTGAAATACTCCTTGCATGGAGCGGCATGAAACAATGCTTTCGAATCAAACACCCAAACATTTGTTGTTGTTTCTTCTGAGGTTAAAATAAGAACATTGACATCCTCTACATATACATCATTCGCTTCATCTTCTTTTGGCTGATTTTCAACCTTCTTGAAAGACCAACAGTTCTTTTTGATGTGGCCTAGCTTGCCACAATACCAACAACCAGTATCTCTACTTTTGGGTTTTGACTTTGTGATTTCTCATGACAACTTGGATTTTTCCCTCTTTCTTTTGATCTTCCCTTGTCATATGCACTCAAAACATTACCCGATGTTGGAGTCTCACCCATGCTCTTCCTTCACATTTTCTCACTTAGAATTACACCAACAACATCATCAAATTTTAATGTATTTGAACTAGAAATTGAGTTACTAATTGCCATAACCAAGCTATTCCAACTTTCTGGGAAAAAACTCAAAATTAAGAGAGTTCAAATCTCATCATTGAAAACTACTTTTATGGAAGATAATTGATTGGTAATAGTATTGAATTCATTCAAGTGGTTTGTTATAGAACTACCTTCAACCATTTTCATGTTAAACAACCACTTCATTAAAAATATCTTATTCAATGTGTACTTTTCATACAACTTATTCAACATACTCATCAAATCAACATTTGTATTTGCTTTGGATATGTTAAATGCCATTGTTGGGGATAAACACAACCGGATGGCTCCCAAAGCTTTTCTGTCCGAAATGTCCCAATCTTCATTTGACATAGATGTTGGTTTCTTTGATTTACCATGTAATGGTCGCCACAAATCTTTTTGATATAAATAATCTTCCATCTGCATTTTCCACAGTTGATAGTTGTGGCCATTGAACCTTTCCACCTTTCCTTCGTCAAACGACATTTCTCCCACGAAAACTCGAATCTCTCATGCCAAATGATTGAACACCATAGTTTTGATACCAATTGTTTATTTTAAAAGAGAAAATTAAAACAAAAATAAATTTAGGTCTGAGCAATTATGGACACACACACACATAATAAACACACAACACAACATCAATTACGTGGTTCACCATAATGGCTACATCCATGGGAAAGTAGAGGATTCTCTATTTTATTAACACTATTTTCTTGTATGTTTACAACAACAATACTCATCATGTTTTATACACTCATTGTGAGTCCTTGAAGTCTTCAAAGGAAATGAAGAGACAGAGGAAGTGGGAAAAATATTGGGAGTTGAACAGGTAAAGACTGTTGGACTTCACTCCCCAACAAACTGTAAAAGTTTTCGACCAAATATCATATGGGATTTTTTGTTTTGTTATTTTGGATGTAGCATTGTAAATTGTTGACTTTGTCAATCACATCGGATCCTTATGTGCATGGACTTTTAATTGTGTTTATTATTTGTACATTTTATTATTGTTTTCAAAAAATCAAGATAAAATTAGGAATTAAAATTAATTATTTATTTAATGGTAATTTAAATCCCAAAATAGGTCTGGTTTAGGGCACCTTTGCCTTTGACCACCTTATTTTAGCCCAATTGTTAATATTTTATTGTCAACATTTTTATATTTATGAATTCAAATCCATTTGTCAGCTTTTCAAAATAATTATTGCGGGAAATCAAGAAATGCATATAAATGTCTTTTTCACCATTTGAACAACTAATGAAATTTTGAGCAATTGAGCATTCTCAAAAGCAATCAAGGCAATTCAAGAGCATAATAAGCATTGTTGTACAACATTGTCATTAATCAAGATTCATGTTAGCAATGTATCATGTAAGATTTGTTTTATGTTTTATGTTTTATTGTTTTGTGAGCACTAGCACTCTTTATCCAATATTATCATAGCTGTTGTGGAGGTGGAAACACCTAAACGAGGTTTGACTTAGGAAAGCCCCTATGCAACATATCCTTTTTCCTCTCTTTCTTACATGTGGCAATTTTTAAGTGGAATTGGAGAAGATTGAAGATTTAACATCAAGATTAAACATTCAACCTACTGATATCTGTTCAGAGATTCCAAAAAGCAACATTTCTAGTCTAGGGTGCCTGTGCCTTTGACTATAAAGTTTCAACCCAGATTTAAATGCTAGGTTCCTCTTTCTCTACTCTTTGCTATTTTCATCAGTTCTATATTTTTCTATATTTCCATCAGTTTGTCATAGTTGCATAGTTGACATAGTTTACACAATCAAATAAACTTAATTCCTAAATCAACACATCAATCATCAATCCCCACAAAAGAGGATCAAAATCTTGATCAACCATTTTGGCTCTTTTTTGATCATTTTGTGTACTCCCCAATGATTTAGGTTAAAGGTATGATTTAGAGTTTAAATCCTCTTTTCTTACATCGAATTACTAAAATTTTTTGGTCATGTAAAATTTGTGAGTCTTTCCATTGTATTTGAGTGAAAGTGCAACGATTGGTTGATGCTTTGCATTTGTGGTTCTTTGTTTTCTTATTATTTTTGGGATCAATTCCACTTGTCCATGGATTAACACAATGAGCCTATTTTCAACCATTTGACAAGTTTTCAAATAATAAATTATTTATCCAAAGTTATGTTTTACTGGTCTACATAAACTTAGTGGGGTGAACACTTTTAACATATTTTATGACATTATCTTAATGTAAAATTCACTATGTACAAATTTTAGGAAGGAATAAGTTGTAGATAAGTTGGGGAATTGAAAGAAGTATGAGTGAGTTTTATAAATGTTTTGTACCTAGTAAATTCACTCACTAGGTAATTAGGGTACATATTCACATGTTAAGTTTACTTAGGATTATAAAATTCCTTCAAGAAATCTTAGTTGTCATTTCTAGATCTTATCTTATCCTTGGTTGTTATGAGTTAGTTGTCTCATGTTATAGGATTAAGACACGTGTCATGATCTTGTTTAATCCTATATCTCACCTTGCCTTTATAAGCAAGACATCTCATGTACATTTGCATATTCAACCATATTTAATATTGCATTGTTGAAGCAAGTATTCTTGCCATTTTCTTTCTTGTGGAAGATATTTTTGGTCTAGCAACTGTTTCTAGGAGTGTTGAGGAGTCACCATTAACTCTTACATGGTATCAGAGCAGTTTTCTAGCTCTTTCATGGTATCAAAGATCTAGTGTTGCAATTTTTTTCCTAGAATTAAGGGTTTTGTGTTGACTTGAAAATTTTGTTGGGTGCATTTTAGGGTTTCAAGGACCTCATGGTTGAATCCAGGGTGTCAAAGAAAGTTTGGTTTGCCTTTTGTTTCATCAATTTTTGTTATGTTTTGGTTGATTTATGAAGGTTCAATTTGAGGGTTTCAGTTGCAAGATCTAGATGTAGTTGAAATTTTAGGGAACTTTGAGCCCAAATTAACCTCGCCATTGAGATTAGAAGGCTCGAGAGACAAATTTTGATATAAAATTTGTGTATATTTGGCCTTAGCTGTTTTTGAGGCAATTTTTTTGTTAGGGCAAGACGTATGGCCCTCCAGGTAGTACAATTTTAATTTTGCAAAATAAAATAAAAATCTACCTATTTTATTTAGTTTCGGGCATTAAATTTTATTGTTTTGGGCATAAATTATTTGGTGGTTTTATACAAAAATTAGAAGGAATATTCTGACATATACTAGGGCATATTCTCTGCGAACACCCCTACATTGATTTGGTGTTAGCATCAGTCCTTTTTGCTTGTGTAAGCATGGTACTTAGTTCACGGTCTATGCCGGCTATCAAATCATAGCCGGTTGGTACAAATGTTTTTTAACTGTAGGTTTATTTGTATTAAAAAATTGTATTAAAGTTTTAAAACCATCAGAGTTTATTTTCAACTCGCGGTCATTGGGAGTTTAAGCCCGTGGTTCCTGCCAAGCTATTGTATAGAGGAGGAGGCTTAGCCCCAGTCCGTCGCTTGCCAAGCAGGGGCATGCCACTAGTGGCGTGTGGGAGCTGTCGCTCTGTTGCCGCTTGGTGGTGCTATTTTTTTAAATACTTTTCAATGCCAAAGGTCATATGAGCGACCAAAATTCGAGCCCCTGAGTGCTAATTTTTTCCATCGAGTTAGTTTGATTTGCCCCCAAAGCCCTAAAATAGGGTTTTTTTTTTTCAAATTATAATAATTTTTGATCCAAGGGGCCAATTTTTTGAAATGAAATATCGTCAAAAAGCAGATTCTTTGAATTTTTAAGTGGTGCAAGTATTTTACAAAACTTTTGTTGTTTTGTACCATTTTTTCAGGGTTGAAGTCAGAACTTGCTTTTCAGCCTCTGAGCTCATAATTTTTTGCTTCGAACTATGTTTTTCTTGATTCTTGTGGCATTAGGAAGGTATTCAAGAGCACTACAATTTTATGCATGTACTTTTTGCAAATTTGTATCCAAAATTTTAGAATTTCAATTTGAAGCTGATTTGGTACTTTTGGATACATTGTTGTAAATTTGCAAAAAAAAGTGTAAATTTGTTTGGGACAAAGGGGTTAATTTCTTGTATTATGAAGGGAAATTTGTTGTCCCTCTATTGAATTTTTTTATTTTATCATGGATTTGCCAAAAGTGGTAACCCTAACTCCATATAACTATCATGAATGGAAATCACACATGGAAATGTTATTGTTAAAATTGAAGTTGCATAGAATCACATTTGGTGTAGATCTAGAACCCACAGGAGCTGCATAAAGAAGAAAATGGTTTGATAGAAGAGATGAAGCAATTGGTACTCTTCTTCTGTTCATTTGTACAGATCTTAGATATCATGTTGCATCTTGCACACATCTTAATCAAATTTGGACTACTTTAGAGGGTCTCTTTGGTAAGCCGAATAAAATGAGAAAATTTAAGTTGGAGAATGAACTTATGAGTTTCAATCATTCAGATTTTGACAATATCCAAGACTTCTTCTCTAAGCTCAATTCTCTTAGACTACAATTATCTAATTGTGGGGTTACTAAAGAGGATGAACAATTAATTCTTTCTATTCTTGCTAAGCTTGGTTCTAATTATTTAGTGCTTGTTTCTACATTTTATGCTACAATGGATGCCCTCAACAATGCATACACAATTCCTTTTCTTGATGAATTTTCAGCTTAACTCACAAGAGAACACGTAAAGTTGGCACACATAGGCACATTGAAGTCTTCCAAATCTCATGCTCTTCTTGCAAAAGATCTAAAAAAGGCTTCAAGTGGCAAGGGTAAGAAGCAGAATAAGAACCCAAAGTCTAATGAGCAAGGTAAAGATTCACCTTCACATAATACTCTTGAGTCCACTCCCTCTTCTAAAGAGGATTCATCTAGAAGGAAGAAGTTCAAATGTGCGTATTGTAAAAGGATAGGGCATGATGAGCATAGATGTTATGAAAATAATATTGATGAACTCACACACCTTCAAAAGAATAACGTACAACTGCCCTCATCAGTGTCTTCTTCAACATCTCAATTGGTAGTAGCTTCATCTTCTTAGTCAAGGAATACGGGATCTACAACAGGTTTGAACAAAATGAAAGGACAAGCACTCTTGGCTTCTAAAGTCCTAAATCTAATAGATGACTTCTTGATTTAGGGGCATCTCATCATATGGCATCATCTTTGGGAATGTTCTCTTCTTTTGAGCCTTGTAATTCACCACATATTTTTATGGGTAAAAATATATATACAAAGGTAAGTGGGAAGGGTTCTATAGAAATGGGAGAGGGCACTTTTAATTATGTACTTTGTGTTCCTTCTTTGTCCACTAATCTCCTTTTTCTTTATCAAATTACCCATGGTGGTGAAGGTGAAAAAATTGAGTTCACTCCTGATAGATTGTGCATAAGGGACTTGGAGACTAGAGATATCATTGCTATCATGATGGTTGATCATTCATCTCGTTTGTATTCTTTTTCACATTGTGCTTCAAATGAAGATAATGTTCCTTTGATTGCATATTACACTCATTCAACAAGTGTGAATAATGTTTGTGAGAGAATTTTGGTCATCTCAACCTTGGTATTCTAGAGACCAGTGTTGAGCTTCCTACTCCTCCCCCTCCCACTTCTTCAACTAGTAGTGCTTCTATTCAACAAGATGATCATAGTTTTTCAGATCTTGCTTTGTGGGATGAATATTTGATAGGAATTTCTAACTTGTTTGTGGAATCTCATCCTGTAGATTTGGAGGACACACTTGAGGGGGTTTCTCTCCTCTTTGGTGATAGTTTCAACACAACTATTATCCCATCTTCATTGTCTTTGGAGATTGAAATTCACGAATCTCCTCATTCACTTTATTTGTCATGTTTCTTAGTTGATTTTGATCATGATTATGTTGTGGCTTATTTGAGATTGGAGACTCCTAACTAGTTTTCAAAGACACATATTTTGAGACTTCATTCTTCCACCTTTCAATTTGACATGGAGTGGCTTCTTCATCAGCCTATGGATTTGTTTCTTCCTAAGGGAAGATATGTTGCTTGTAGACATTGGATCATCTTTTGTTTTCAAGCATTCTTCATCGACATTGGATCTTCTTCATTATAGGGGGGATATTTTGTCTCTCTTTTCCTTGTTATGGGGGGTCATTGATTGTATATACATGATGGATGTAGTTATTGGGGGTATCATTGAGTCCTCCATACATCATGTTTGTTTCTTTTCTCTCTTTTGGAGATGAGTTTTGTCCCATTGGATTTTCTCCTTTTCTCCATTTGTGATAGATTTCATTTATTGCATTTTCATTGTAAATGGATACCTAACATGGCCTTGTAGCCAATACCCATCTCCATAGTCTCTTTGTATAGTTTGCATAATAATATTCTCCCTAAGTTGCACTTAAAAGGGGGTGTTGGTGTGAATAAATGTCTTGTACCTAGTTAATTCACTCACTAGGTAATTAGGGGACATATGCACATGTTAAGTTTACTTAGGATTATAAGATTCCTTCTAGAAGTCTTAGTTGTCATTTCTAGATCTTATCTTATCTTCAGTAGTTATGAGTTAGTTGTCTCATATTATAGGATTGATACACTTGTCATGATCTTGTCAAATCCTATATCTCACCTTGCCTTTATAAGCAAGGCATTTCATGTACATTAGCATATTCAATCATATTCAATATTGCATTGTTGAAGCAAGTATTCTTGCCATTTTCTCTCTTGTGGAAGATATTTTGGTCTAGCAACTGTTCTTTGGGGTGTTGACGAGTCGCCATTAACTCTCACTCTCCTTAGAAAGTGACAAAAAAGATAAATGTAGGAAAAGAGATTGTGTTCATTTCTCTTGGATGTACCATATATATAATTAAGAAAATAAACAATATTACTTATATTTTGTTTTAGCAATTATATTTTTTAATGAAATTGTATAAGGAATATATTAAGTGTTGATTGAGAAAGACAACATGATTAATGACCTAAATTATCATGAATTTGATCTCCACTTAGATAGAATTAAGTAAAGGTATGTTTATAATTATTGGATGAATAATCTATTCTTAATTAGTTTTTAAATAAATTAATACACATTTGATGATATATTTGTGTTTATTGATCTTTTAGGGCAACAGACATTAAAATATTTATTTTTTAAATAAAATGAAAATAAACAATTTGACACATGTTTTGTAATTTTTGAAGATTTTTTTTGGTTATAGTTGGTTTTAATAGGCATTGTAACAAAAGGTGTTATCTTTCAAGTAAGACATACTTTTGAGTTTAAAATGGGAAGTAAATAAATAAATTGTCATATGTAAAAAGGATTTGAAATCTTGTTCAAATTTGTAATGGGAGCTTTTTCTTCTATAATTATAAAAAATTCATTTGTAATAATTGTTATTAAGGGCGATTTATAGGTTCGCCACATTAGATTGGATATGTATCACACAAAATGCCATGGAGATTTAAATAATGAAATAGTATACAAAAATTTAAACCAATTTAAAATAATAATTTATTTTTAGATTTTTTTATGCAAAAACAATTATTTGATTATTCGATATTTTTAGTATATTTTATTTATTATTTCTGTCTCATAAAGAAAAATATGACTTATAATTCAACTTTTCTAGTTATATGAAAATACTTAGTATATCAATATTTTCCTTCATAGATACTCGTTTTTAGAGTTAAGTAATATTGGATCAATACTATAAAGAGACATGGCAGACAAGAGGAATGGGAAAAGTTGCAATGGATGAAACATAGCAATAGAGGTAGATAAAGAAAGAAAAATAATGTGAGCTCAAGAATTATGAATTGAATGCGTATTATGTTGACATACCATTTTGTTGTTCCCCTTTCTCTATTTTTCCCTTGTCTAGAGCATGTTGCCTTGTATGAACCCACCTTTTGTAACCAATTTGAGATAATATAAGTGGGTTTCCCATGAGTCAATTTTTCTTAGTGTTATCTTGTGTCTTCCCCCATGTGCTAATATTTACAAGATATTCAAAAACTTTTAGTTCAAGTATTTTTTGGTAAAATCTCATGTTTGTGCATGTTGTTAGACTTTCACACTCTTAGGGTTGTCTATCTTAGTATGCTACTCTGCCCATATTCACCCTTTCCTTGACTTTTTTTGGCTTGTTGGACTTAACCTTCTTGGATACATTTCCCCTCACCCTTGACCTCTTGATACTTTGCAATTTGAAATTTGTTTGTCTTTTGGATTGAACTTTTGGACCATCCCTTACTTGGGTACCTCATGTGGGCCTCCCCCAACTCTTGATTCTCAACTCAATGTTTTTCACTAAATATTCTATTGGAGTCAAAATTAGCTTTCTTTTTCTTGGGTACCCTTTCCTTGTCACCTCCAAGCCCCCAATTCTTGCACCATTTTATTAAGTACTTTAGAGTTAAAATTTTAGTCTTCCCTGTCCTTGGGTACTTGTTGTTGCCTTGGTTTTGGCCCATTATTACATATCCAATTTTGAAATCTTATATTACTCATTATTTGACTAAGTCAAGGTTTTATGGATCTTCAAGTCTTTCTATGATTGATTAGCTACACTATTCGAGTACTCTAAAATTCACTACTTAGCCATTTTTCTTAAAGTTAACCTTTTGAAGTAGTTTTAGAATAATTGTCGAGCCACGACAAGGTTTTAACAATTGTGTCAAGCCCCAACAAGGTTCTCACAACCCTTTCTATCTCCAGAAAAGCCTTGTCTTCATAATTCTCATCAAAGGTTCTTAAAAGTTCGAGCCTTAAGGAGTTGGTCTTTAAGTTGGTTTTTACAAACTCTTTCAGAGACCGTGAAGGTTTTCAAAACCTTTCAATCTCCCAAAAAATAATCTTTAAAGAGAAAATGATCAAAAGATAAAGAAAAGCGGTTAATTTTCTTGGTTTCGAAACTATTGTCAAGAGTTGACAAGGTTCTCACAACATTGTTGGGCTCTGACATTGAACTAAGAACATTATGTTTTATGGCCAAGAATGGTAAATTGCTCCTTGATTTTAAAGGCATTTTGTGGAGTTATAACAACCATGTCAGATTTTGATTTTTGAAAATCTAAGGTTGAAATATAAATACTTGGGATATAAAAAACTTATCTAGTTTAACCAATACCTTGCTTGAGATTGGAGACACACAATTAGGGCATATAAATCTTGTGGAATTTTGGGAGAGGGTAAATAAACAAGACAGAGCTCCCATTACCCAAAGGTGTGTTGAGAGCAGTTTATTGGAAGCAATTTCCTTTCTTGTAGCAGTGCAATGAACACACCTTGCTCTTGAATGCATGAATCACTACAATCCTGACACCAGGGAAATTAGAACAAATGATGGTAATTTGTTGATAACTCTTAACAGAGCCACTATAAGTGGTTGTTTCAAGCTACTCAAAAGATAAGTTTTTGCAAACTTCAATTTCATATTGTCACAATGTCGTTTTAGTGAAAATAAAGGATACTTCAAAAATATTATTTTCAGGGAATGGTTTGCAGTCCCAAAGAAAGATAAGTCTTGATTACCTAAGAACTTGCATAGGCCACACTTTAATGATGAGATTTTTGATATCATTTTTTTGTTGCATAGATTGAGAGGTAATTTAAATGCCCATGAGTTCAAAGAGTGGATATTTTTCTTTGTATAGATTATGTGTTGGACAATAGTATTTGGATTGGAAAACTCTAATCAGTGATAGATTGCATGATATGATAGCCAATTTTTGCTATTAAAAGGTCAAATATGTCCTTGTATCTCTTTTATGCTTTGGTATGCACTAGGCCATGGCTAGGACTTAACCCTATTGATGAAGAGCACAAAAATATATTGAGAGGGGGGGGTGAATCAGTATATTAAACAAATTTTTACCCTCTCAACTTTTATCAACTTCAAACTATAACACAATATCAACTATGCAATAATATAACAATATGAACAAGTTGACACCAAGATTTTATGTGGAAACCCTTACGCAAAAAAAACATGGTACAAATAATGTACTTTATGAATTATATAAGTTTTACAATGAATGTAGGCACCAACCTACTTGAATAACCAACTCTCACACTTTAGTAGGCACCAACCCACAAGGAGCACGAACTCCTATCTTTGATTTATTAGGCACCATCCTACAAGGAGCACCAAATCCTAAAGTTCGTAGGAACCAACCTACTGGAGGTACCAACCCCCACTTGCCAAGCACCAACTTAGCAAAAATAATAACTTAAAGAACAATGTTCCACCTTCAATATTGCTTCTTCAACAGATGATGGACAATTAAAATATCCTCTTCAATACCACTCTTCCTCTTGAATTTATCTTCCTTGAATGATCTCCAAATATCTTCATATATTTTCTTTTTCAATTCTTCATACAATGTTGCTTTAATGAATTGATACAATCACTCCCATATGTATTCCTTTTAGATCTGCTTATACTTCTTTCAAATCTACATGTTCTTTGTCAAGTTTGCATTCATCAAATATTTATATCACCTTTATCCAAACTGTCTATATCCCTTATCAAATCTGGATCATGTAGTCTTCACAAATATGCTCAATTATGTCTCTTCAACTTGCACCAAGTCTATTGTGATTCTCCTTCACAAATATGATCCAACATTTTTCAAGAGATATATTCCTTCACAAATCTGATCCAAGTCACACAATGTTCTTCCTTTACAAATATGATCCAAATGATGCACAGTCTCTTTTTACAAAAAATGATCACAGTCATGACACTATATTCTCATAAAATTCCTCTACAAATTGCTCTTCAACCTGTAGTTTATTCCTCTCTATAACTTTGCCATGAACTCTCACAAATCTCCCTATTACTCTTCACTCATCATGGGCTGTATATATATTTCAGAATGAGTCTGAAACATTCTTCATCTAATTCTTCCCTTTATTCTTTTTATATATGCTCTAAAACTAAGAAATAATTCATTGAGATCATTACACACTTTTCTTAAAAAAAATTTATTCCTCTTTCCAAATCTACACATATATACCTCTTCTACATCAGCATTAACCTTCCTTTCAAATCTGCTCATAATGTTTTCTCACAACTCATAAATATATGTCATTGTGTTGCCTCTTCCTCCTCCTTATACTTAGAAAAATATTTCACTGAATTCATGTCATCAAATGAACTCCTATCTCCTTATTTTTATATGTCTTCAAATGAGGGTAAAGGACATACCCTTTTGCAAAGATCACCACTTTTTAGAATAGATACATCTCTTCAAAAGAAATTGTTGCTCTCTAAGAAAATCACATACTTTTGCAAATAACAATTGCTTCCTTAACAAATGACTTTGTCTTCTAGCAATTTGTCTCATATGGTTTTGTCTTATTTACTTTGTCTTTTAGTGATTTTCTCTTTATCCACTAATCACTTTATACTAAATTCCAATCGTTGCCTTTTACTCATATAGATCCATATCACCTTAGTAAATCACAACACTCCCTTTTTTTTCCTTTTCACATCACACAAATTTTGTCTTATTCATGGAATTCATTGGAGCTTTGTCTCTTTCATAAATATCATTTTATTTTCTTTTGTTAGCTGCATATAGTTCTACATCAATCCCAATCGAGGCCTCATGGAATAACTAAATTTAACTTCTTTTAATGATGTTAATCCATTTATTGAACACAAGTAGCATTTGCTTATGTTGTAATATAAATCTTTGTCTGCTTATACTGTAATATATATATCTATGTATGGCTGTCCATATATATGTATTTTTGTTCCTATATAATTATTTCTTATTGGATCTAGATCATACCACACTTCAATAATCTATGTAATACTTCACAAGATTGTGTACTTTAGAGTACATTGCACATTCTTTTCCCTTTTTTTTTTTTGTCTTGTTGACCTTTGACTTTGGATATGCTGAAAGTGATGGTGCTTTTATTTTCTTTTCCACATTTATAATTTCTCTCAGTCTAAGAACACTTAGAGTAACATTCTTGGCACTACTGACAATCCCGTTCATATATCTTTGATATTTATGACAACAAATCCATCTCGCCTTGACTTTGACATCAATGATAATATGAACCATCTACCTTCTCAACTTGACATCAATGACAATATTTTCAACACTCGATGAATTTTGATGACCAAATTCAAATCTACAACTACAACCAAGACTTACAGTAAGAGAGGAGCTATAAAAAAATTAGGAGGGTGAATGATGCATTCACTATGAGGTTAGTTAGGGAATTGCAAGGTGATCTAGGGAAAAGGATTTCTCTTGAGGCCATCCAACTCAAATAAATATGGCAATCACTTCATTCAATTTATGAGATTCACCTAATTAGGGTTGGATGATATGATAGATTACCCCACAAATTTCCTAAATATGCAAAGGATAAATTCATCATTATTGAAATGTGTAGGTAAATTGCATAAGTCAACAAGAGATGTGCTAAGAGGAATAAAGTGGGTGTCCCATTCCCCATTGGTCTCAGGTATTACCTATGTAAATCTCAATTAGATGCCCTTAACATTGAGAGGGATATTGTGAAGTACAATGTTTCTACTTATGACATGAGATTTCCTTTTGATAGTAAGAATTTTGTGAAAATTAATTTACATCTTAGTCTTGGATTTGATCATCATGTTCTACATATGGAAGATTATTGGATAGACTGTTCTAATGACTATGAGGTTAGGAAAAGGAGTTCGATGAGAATAACCTTGAGGTAAATTGTCTCATTTAGATTGGGTTGGGATATCAATGGTGTTGAAGATGATGAGTTATACTTGGTGGACCCAATCTACATCAGTCACATACAAATGCAACCCATGGTGCCTATTGATTAAAGTCTTGGAGAACCCAAGGACCTAGAAACTAGAATTGCAATAGTCCTAAAAAGGACCCAGATATGGCTTGCTAAGAAGAAATGTGAGGCTTCTAAGACTCAACCTAAAGGTAGGTAAAGGACAAGAGAACATGTAAATATTAATTAGGTAGGGACCTCTTCATCAAAAAATATTTCATCTCCTACACAACACACAATGACACCAGAAGGTAGTGGAGGATGTGGAGAAGAGCCTCTAGAAAAGAAGGGAATTCATAAGAATGCAATAATAGTCCCCAAAAGATAGTGCTTTAGAAGATCAAGCAAAGAAAGAGAAAGAAAAGGAAAAAGGAAATGAACAAGAACAAGAAATTGGGATAATGGAAGTTGATATCCCTACAGATCATTTGAACCCATCTCAAAATGTGGCTGAGAAGATCTCTTCAATTTTTATCACCTTGTTCTTCTCAAACCAATAGTGCTCCTTCCTCCCCTTCATGGCTAGAGAACACATTATCTAGGAAAATGAAAATAGTGCTTATTAGCTTGCCAAATGATAAAATTGTAGGGAAATTATTGCAAAGGCCTCCTAAATATAAGAGGTTATTTTATTTGTCACTTCTTCAATCTCCTAAATATTATCTTTGTCATATTTCTCCATCCCATAAGTACATCTACCCTATGCTTTGTCCTTAGCTCCTAAGTTTGCATTTGAGAAATTTTATCCTTTTCTTCTTGAGAGATAAAAGATCTAGCCTTGTCAAGAGCTTGTTATCTCATCTCTTCATCCATTTCTATGTCTTTTTCTCTCCTCTACCTTAGAGCTTGAGCAAGAATCTCTGGAACCTTTTCAATAATCTCACTTAGAGTCACATTACATTTGATCATGTACATCACTATAGCCTTATGAATAGTCTTCTAATTTGCAGGAGGAATATCTAGATGAATTTTTCCTATTTCTTTTAGCATATCATGATACACAATCCCATTGAAGATCACCTCTAATTGTAGAGGCTCATGTGGAGGTTCCACTAGAGAAGTTTTATTAGTTTTCTTTTCTTTCTTCTTCAGTTTAGAGGTGCCTTCCTCTCTTTCTTCTCCTTCCCATTCAATCTCTAGTTTCTGAACCTTCTTCATTTTGGTAGGGTGTTTAGGCCTTGCATGCTTCTTTTCTACAATTTTCATCTATGCTAGGGTTTTAGATACAACTCTTCTTCTAGTAGAAGTAGTTTGTGTAGTTACAAAGAGCTGCGAAGCATTTGTAGTTGTAGATGTGGACCTACTGGTCCTTTTAGGCCCTTGGGCAACTAGCATAATAATAGGATCAGGTTGGGGAACCTTTGTAGGGGTTTCTGATGTAGATTTTGGAAAAATACCCCACTTCTTATGCAATTCATCTCTATGTTTTTCAAGATGCTCCTCCACACTTATTTTATGCATCTTATCCATTATTTCATCATAAGTTCCAAAAGTTTCTACTGTTGGGTCCTTAGGTTTGTTGAGAAAAAATATCAACATAAGTTTTTTTCTCTTGGTCAGAGACCTCATAAGGAAATATTGGAATCAAAGTTGTCTTTGGCTCTACAACTTCCATGTAAGCATAATATTTATCTACCAAAAATGTGATTTTTCCTTTGTATCTCTATATAATGTTGGAGAGGATTCTATCTCTAGCTTACATGTCAGTTTACAGCGTTTTGAAAAAGCCCCAGTACATTGTGCTACAACTCTTATTATCACCAAAAAATCTCATATGGCTCCTAATTTGTACAAGAATATGAATGTGTTGTTGCTAGACCTTACCCTTAAAACCAGGAAACTCATTCAGGAAGTACAATACAAGGCACATGATAAGGTTACCATACCTAAAGTTGTCTAGCCAATTTCCTTTCTCCTCAGGTTTTCCATCAACTATGCTATCATGACCTCACATAGATCAGAGTCTTTTCCCTCCTTTACCATCCGGTAAGCAATGTAAATTGCAGTACCAATGGATGATACATCTTTATTTGTGTAATAAACCTTATAGTAAATTCCCATTGTTGCATTCTGGACCCATGGATCAATTAGGTCATTTACACTTAGGGTTCTTTGTCAAAATTTTCCCTAGTTAGTTCTATAACCTTCTCATTTTTGATAGCTTTCATCACTGGAATTGGTCTGGTTGAACTCAACTAGTAACAACCCTAATTACTTCCTTAGTTATTCTATAGGGATTATCAAGGTACATAAAATCATCATGAATTTTTTTCAAAACATACCTCACCCATTCATGTTCATCATAGAAGTCAGGGTAATCCTTTCATATATCCATCCATTTAGGTCCCACATTTACATATTCTAGTTTGTAGTTGTCATCATCATCTTGGAGTTTATCTCTAGGATCCTAAAATTTCACATGATTGATTTCATTTAGCATGAAGTGAATATATATCCTGGCATCCTCAATGTATACATCTACCGGAAGGAAGGAGAATGCTCCATCCTTGTCAACCTCCATGGCCTTAAAAGGATATTTCTTGTGTTTTGGCCTTGGTTTCTTAGTAACATCCACCAATTGTGGAGTCATCATATCATTCTTCTTAAGGATAAAAAACTAGGGTTTTATGAAATAGTAGTTTTGAAAAAATACCTTTGTGTTTAGTTGCTAGGGCTTCACCTTTAGCTCCTTTCCTCCCAAATTTATCATATCCTCTGAATTCCCTTTTCTCTTCTCAACTCTAGATGAAAATGCTTTGATTTAGAATGATTTTAGATTGTGCAAATGAAGCATAGGTAACTCACATTTTCCCTAGATTTTCACAATTAATGCATCTTGTCCCTGTTAGATAAACTATTGTCGGAGTGCACTGTAGCTCCACATAGACCTAAATTCATTTTGTAATCCTTCACATATCATGTTTTTACTCTAGAAATTTAGGGGATTGAAACCCTTTTTCAGGATTATCAAAATATTTGTGTGCCTAGCTTCCATTTGTAGAAGCCACAATTATTCAAGGGAAATAGATATGTAATGGTTAGCTCCCCCTAACTCTATGTCTTCTCTTTATGTGAGACATAAGCACAAATTCTTCCTTCTTCTCATTATCTTGCTTTTATTTGTTTCTCCACATCTTTTCCATTTCCTTCTTTTACCGAGTTAGAGTTCCCTCTATCTTCCTATGCTGAACATGTGGTTCCACAAAAATACTCTTGCAAAATCTCACTTTATGCCCAAAGTTATTGCACTTGTAGTAGACCACATTACATTCTAGAGTCAAACCATTTATCCTTACTTTAATTCTACAATCAACATCCCTATGACCAAACTTATTATATGCATAACAGTAACCATGAAAGGAATGAGAGGTCATAACATCATACCTTGAAGATACAAATGAGTTCTTTCTCATGTAATCATTTCTTCTTGCCTTAGTTCTACAACCAATAGCCTTATCAACAAACTTATTGCAAGATTAATAGTAACCATAAAAGGATTGAGAGAACCTGTTGGCCTCCTACAATGATTTGACAACTAAGACCATAAAGCTGTGATTCAGAGATTGAACATCTAATTTGAATAGCTGTCTTAATCACCATGAAGGTGCATTTAACTTGTCAACCCAGGGATGTAGACTTGAAATGGGTAAACACAGTATGTGCACTAGGAATCCCAAAGTAGCCACATTCATTCTACAACTAAGAAATACATAATGTTGAAAGTAAATTGCTTGGAAAGAAATAACATAAATACTGAACATCAATCAAAAACTATATTAAACTGAAGTGCATGACATAAATGAAAATTTGGGAAAACAAATAGGAAACTACTCTATCTGCTTTGGCTGCAGGAATAGTCACAAAATGGAATTCTAGTGGCTGCAGGAACACACAGTACCATATTTTAACTAATGGCTGAACAAAAAAAATAACTAAAGTAAAGGATGGAATGCTCACCAAGTGGGCCCCCTTGGATGAGTATCCTTTAAGACAAATGTAAATTCAGATGCACAAACTTATAACTTAATTTTATTCATTGGAAAACATGAGTACAAATGAGCAACATAACTGTATTACTTGAACTAAGAATGCGAGTACATCATTAGATTAATCAACCTTCCGAGAAGGAGCATTTGAGTCTTATTTATAAGAAGAAAACTACTAACTAACTACCTAGCAAGGTGGTCAACTCCAAAAGATTAGGAGGATGCCACTTTAGGGAAAGCATGAAAAATGGAGAGGAGGTTATGCATGCATGGAATCTGGTCAAGCATGTTTTCCTTAACACAGATCTAGCACAACAATAACTCCTATATTCGCTCAACAAATAATTAAGACCAGTTACAAGGCGGTTACAAATCTTCAATTTAAAATAGGAATCTCCCTCTTGCTGAGAGTCTTCCCTCCATTTGACCTTTGAATGATCACCTTGTTGAATTTGATGGAAAGTGACCAGCTAGCAGAATCTTCCTCAATTTTGTAGGCTGCTAATTATATCTGCATAACAATATTAGTATGCAAAACAATTGCATATCTATAACTATCTTAAAGTAACATTCATTAATCCACATGTAAAATTAACATAGATAGTTCATATAGTATGTCAATGTCATTTAAAGGTTACAAAAATAGCTTATGCCCAATGTCTATGGTTTTGAGGAAATATCATAAAAAGTTCAATATCCAAGTATCAAAGTCTATGACAACTACAACAAATGGATAATAAATTCTATCAAAATTGAGTCATAAAATGGACTCATCACTCCCCCAACCTAAGGATTTGTTGGTCCTCTAGTAGAGGAAGGGTTGTTCTTCTGCTTGGTCAATGCCCTAAAGTTTGCAACTCTCAGCTATCCTACATCAATTCTTGTAGTGCATGAATTAGGATCCCAATAGAACCCTTGTTGTCTGTCCAATATGCTCCATCTCTATCTTTTTGCAGCTATATCATACTGGTAATACCTGAAATTTGGCACAGGCCATAATAGGATAGGTGGCTGAAAAGTTAGTGGGAGCCAAAATTGTCCTTTTGTCCTTCCAATCTGTATATATCTATCCACTCTTTTACATGCTACAACATAGTTCTGCAGAGAGTGAGGCTCAACTTGTTTTAATTCATCAGTCAGAGTGTTCCACCTCTATGCCAAATATCCCTTTATAGATTCTCCTGTGGTTTTTGCTACCTCCTCTTATTCTTTGTAAACTACTTCTCTCTTAGGAAAGATTCTCTTGCCATATCTTGTCTATAAATAATTCTGTGTCAATCACTGAAAATGTCCCTTGGGTTCCTAGATTCAGCCTTGATGGACAGGGGAGTGTTGGATTCTATTTTCCTATATGCCCTAAACTATTGTCCCCAACTAACCTCATTCTGTATCCAAGACATAAATGCCCTTAATTGGACATCCCTAACATACAACAAAGGATTCCAATCATGATCTTGGGACACAACATAATTATGTAGATAGAATTCACACAACAAATTCTTCATTTTAGGAGGAGCAATCCAATAAACATTGAAAAATTCAAGAGGAGTCTCAATGGAAGGATTCAAACCTAAAACAAACCTTGCTAGTCTAAAAGAAAGATGCTTCTCATTCAAATATAGAGCATAAACTCTTGGAGGAGTCCTACACTCTAATATCTGAGGTATTAGGGCTGCCATATTATCCATTTTCTCCTTTAAAGCAACAAATTTTGCATTCTTATATTCAATTTATTCATCTCTCTTTTGAATTTCTTCTTCAGCCTGCGTTTCTCCTCTTTCCATTCTTCTTCCCTCCTCTGTATCTCATTCCATAAATTCATAGCTACCATGTGCATTGAAAAATCAGAGGGCCTATTTATTCCTACCAAAAAATTTCTTGGCACTGATGCTTGCTCTTCATGTAGCACTGGTTGTAGGGTTTTTGAATGTTCATCCAATTTTGGTTGCAGGGGTGCTGACTATTCTCCCAGTTCTGGCTACATGGCCTCTTGTTCTTGCTCTTGCTCTTGCTACAAGAACTCTTGATTTTAATCATACTCTTGACTCTCAACTTGTTCAATGATGGCAACAAGGTTTGCCAATGTTACATTTGCTGCTTCCTCAAATATGTCCTTTTCTCCAATGTTCACTTGCCCCATTGGGGCCTCTGTGTCCTCTTGTGATGTTTCTCTAGTCCTAGGGATTTTTTGCGGAGACACACCGAAGGCTGGCCCAGCTTATCTTGATTTTCTAGGAGGGATCTCATGTTTTTCTTCGGTTGTAGGAAGAACAGTGTCAACCTTCTATTTCTTAGAGCTTGGCACTTCCTTTCATGTAGTTTTCTTTTTAGCTTTACCCTTCCTTATTTTTTCCTCTTTCTTCTATTCCCTAGTTCGAATTAGGATGCCAAGAGGAACATCATCATCAAAATATGAAGAGGAACTTTCTTTGTCTGAATGCTCTACCTCATAAGAGATAATTTCTATGGCCTGTTTAGCTGTAGGAGGGTTTACACTAGGGCCTACGCCAGAAGTTGACATTCCAGGAGTGGCTTCAACAAAGCTCACTCTTCTCCTAGCCCTATGAGGTTGAGGAAAAACCCTAGGTCACAAATGCTCAGGTCTAATTTGATCAATATTTAAGAATTCTTCCCAAGTTATGTCAGACACATCATGCAAAGAAATAGAATTATCCCTACCTTTTTGGGTCTCAACTGCCATGATTGAGAGAATGTGGTATAGCACATTTGGCACATTCATTCTTCTCTCGTGCCTCATATGATTCATAAGTTTAAATTGCACATAATGTAGATTCGATTAACAACCTTCATAGGTAATGTACTTCACAACATAAAGAACTACTTGCTTCCATGGCTTAGGCAAAGAGGTTCTCTTGGCTCCTTTCTTGTCCACACTCAATGGAGGGTCACCAGGTTCTATAAGTTCAACCCTAGTTGACCTAGCGTCTCTAGAAGTAGGGTAATTTTCACCATCAACAAGAAACCTTGTAACTTTTGCAATCCTTTCTTCAGTAGCCATTACTTCTAACCCTTTTATTGTGGCCTTTCCTTCAGACAATGTTTGGGAAAATTCCAACGCAACCTCTTCATTAAAACCATTTAGCTTCAGGAAATAATCTAACCACCTACAATTTCTGAACTCGGCCTGACAAGGTGCATCCTACAGTAATACATCATGAACCATGGGTTCATTTTGAATTAACCCACCTCCTATTGTTCAACTGTTTGCAATTAAACAAGCACTTCTACAAAATTTCCCTTCCTGCAATCTTTGTTTGAAAGCTAAACTTCTCCTTCCTGCAATGCTACTAAATTCCCAACACCAATGTCATCTGAATTTTCCTTTTTGGTGACTTAGGATTATGACAAGAGCAATAAAGGTAGTAAAGGAGTAATAAATGAAAGCTATGATCAAGAAAAATGGTGGCACTTGATATAACCTCACACATGCGAGCCGCCATCTCACTCAGAATTCAAAATGCCTCAATTTAAACTTTGCTAACATGAACCAACATGGACTAACACATGGACATGGTATTCACACTTCCCCCCCAACCTAAATTTGGGCATTGTCCTCACATGCGCAATAGTTATGATGATTTTACAGGGAAGGGAATAATTACATGATATGGAGAACGTCTATATTAATTTACAACAATTAAATGAATGTATTAAAAGACAATTAAGAGCTAACAAATTGATGCACACATGCCTAAATTCGTGGAAGATCTGTTGCAAAGATTATGGAGAAAGTATCGATCACCTTTTAAAAAGTTAGTTGAGAAACTAATGAAAGTGGAGTGGAATGAAGTGAAGTTATGGTGGCGTGATGGAAGAGAGAGAAAGGTGGAGATGGATGGGTAGATGGGTGAATGAATGAAGAAGTGGACCCCCACAAAAGTAGAAGTCTTTATTATGAAAATTTATGTACCTTAGTTAGCTAGGAGGGACACTAGGTCGGCTTCCTTTGGCTGCAGGAAGTTTAGGTGTTGCATGCTGAGTGAATTGTTGCAGGAATTCCTCCTTGGAAGTTGGCTTGTGATACAACCTGAGGTGATGACCATTGACAAGCAACTTAAATCTGACTGGGTCAATGGTAGTGAGCTGAACAATGCCATTGGGGAAGACTTCAACAACCTCATATGGTCCTAGCCACTATGTCTAAAATTTTCTTGCATTATCCTAATACCTTGAGTCATAGAGCAGTGCCTAGTCACCTGGCTGGAATTTCTTGTCCTTAATGAATTTTTCATGCTACTTTATTCTATGATTCTGCACTACCTCTATGTGATGCAAGGCTTCCTTCCTCATCTCATTCAAAGCATTCAGCTATAGTATTCTATCCCTTTGAGCTTTAGAGATGTCCATCCCCAAGTCTATTGCAATCCTAAGAGTCTTATTCTCAAATCAATGGGAATCATAGTTGTCTTTCCATACAACAACTCAAAAGGAGTGAAGCTTGTGGTTGTTTTCTAGGTTGTCCTATAGGCCCAAACAACTTCTGTCAGCTTATTTTCCAATCCTTTCTATGGATAGCCACTATTTTGATTAGAATGGATTCAATTTCCCTATTAGTCACCTCAACTTGGCCATTGGCCTAAGGGTGATAAGGAGTAGACTTCCTGTGCCTTATTTTGTACTCATTGACCAGTGTTGTAACAAGGGTTAAAGTGAATTGAGCCCCTTGATCAATCAATATCTCTCTTGGAACCCCATACCATGTGAAAATCTCCTCATAAAGAAATTATGCAACCTTATTATCTCTTGCATGTTTCATGGCCTTAACTTCTACCCATTTGGTTACATAATTAGTTCATACATATACGATTTACCATTAGATGGAGGATCAATGGGTCCTACAAAATCCAATCCCCACTTGTAAAATGGAGTGATCACTACCTGAGGGTAAAGGGGCATCTCATCAGATTTGGTTGTCCTTCCCATCCTCTAGAATCTATCACACTTTCTTGTATATCTCCTTGCATCCTTGTGGAGTGTTGGCCAGTAATATCCTGTATTCAGAATCTTCATTGTTGTCCTCTTGGCTACAAAATGTCCTCCACATGGTTCATTGTGGCATGCATGCAAAATATCATATATCTCATCTTCCCTCACACATCTCCTCATGACATGGTCTATCCCAATGTAAAAAAAACTTCCTACAATCCATGAAAAAGGAAATGATTTTTCAATGAGAACCCTTCTCTCTTTTGGAGAGAAATGAGTAGGTACTCTCCCTGTGACCAGATAGTTAGCTATGTCAGCATACCAAGGTGTTTGCACACTGATTGAAAACAAGTGTTCATCAGGGAAAGAGTCATCAATGACTTGGTTTTCCTCTAATGTAGTTAGCCTTGAAAGAAAGTCTGTAACAACATTGGCCTTCCCTGGCTTTTCCACAATGGTTATGTCAAACTCTTGCATCAGCAATAACCATCTAGCTAGCCTACTTGATATCAGGGGTTTATTCATGAGGTACCTAATGGATGCATGGTCGGTGTGCACAAAGATCTAATAGCCTGTTATGTAGTGCCTAAATTTATTAAGGGCATAGACCACTGCCAACATTTCTTTTTCTGTCATTGTATAGTTGAATTCAACTCTTTGCAAATTTTTGCTGACAAAATAAATAACATTTTCAATTGCTCCTTCTTTCTATCCCAAAACTGCTCCTATAGAATAGTCTGATGCATCTATATGAATGTGAGAAGGAAGCTCCCAATTAGGACCTTTGAGTATAGGAGCATGAGTTAAAGCTACTTTCAAGTCAAAAAATGCCATGTCACAGTCTTCTGTCCATTGGAATTCAACATCTTTGGTTAGGAGAGTGTACAATGGTGCTGCCATTTTGCTGAAGTCTTTGATATACCGCCTATAATAACCTGAATGTCCTAAGAAACTCTTAACATATTTTTGTTTTGCAGGTATGGCAGATTAGTGATCACCTCAATATTTGCAGGATCTACTTGAATTCCTTTGTGAGAGATGTAGTGGCCAAGGACTACACCTTCCAACATCATCATGAAACACTTTCCATTGTTTAGAGACACTTTGTGGTCTTCACATCTCTGTAGGAATCTCTTGAGATTCTCCCATGCTTCATTGAAATCAGCACCATAGGTGGTAAAATCATCCATATAAATTTCCATTCAATCATGAGAGATATCTAAAAATATGCTAATGACTCCCCTCCGAAAAGTTGCAAGTGCATTGTATAAGCCAAATGGAAGGACTACGTAGGAATAAGTCCCCCATGGACAAGTAAGGTGGTCTTCTCCTGGTCCTTAGGTGCAATTTGGATCTGGTTATAGTCGTTGAATCCATCTAGAAAATAAAAGTACTGCTTTCTTGCAAGTGAATCTAGAACTTGATCTATGAAAGGTAGAGGAAAATGGTCCTTTTTGGTGGCAGCATTGAGTTCCCTATAATCAACACAAACTCACCACTTCCCTCTCTTTTTGGGTACAATCACCAATGGAGACACCACTGGCTATCTGAAATGGGGTAAATAAATCTTGCATCTAGAAATTTCTGTAGTTACCCTTTTACAATTTCTCTTAGTGCAGGGTTAATTCTTCTTTGTGGCCGCCTCACCGGTGTACAATCATCTCTGATGTAAATCCTATGAGTGCAAAGCTTAGGATCCAATCAATTCATATCATGATAGTTCCAGGAAAATGCATGTTGTTGGGTTCTTAGTGATGAGCTTAGTTTTTGGTCAAATTTGGGTAGATTTTATAGTCCATTTGCTGATAGTATCATGAACTTTAGTAGCTAAGTGTTAATATTTGCATAATGTCTCCCTTAAAACATTGACTTTGGGTTTCATTCCCTCCCTATGAAGTTTTAATGGCATTGACATATTATGCGGATTATCAATATCAATTTTTTGCATGGTTGATGAATGTTCCTTAAGGTGATTATAGATGTGCAATTATTATGCGTACTGACATTGTTCTGCAGGAATCATTTGTGGATGCTAAGTTGAGAAAGGAAACCATCAGACGAACATGTAGGGAATCATTCAAAGGATTCAACCGAGCGCGGCAGCGGATTCCCCACAACAGTCAAATGTAACCGCCTTGTATTTATGGCATTGAGCAATCACAGGCGTTACTGTAGCGTTGAGTCCACGTTTGGACATGCATGTCTAATTGAATTCCTTGCAAACGTAACTGCTCTTCCACTCTTCCTTTGCTTTCCCTAAATGGCATCCTCTCAGTTAGTGGGAGTCAACCTCTCTCTTTAGCTGGTAGAATAAATAAGGATTTGAATCTTAAGGATTCATAGTTCTTGATTGTTGTTGGCAAAAATGACAGTGATATTATATTAAGCATTTTTTACTTTTCAATATAGCCATGTTGTTACTCTGTTTATATATTTTCCAATGAATGAGATGATAGTCTGAGCGTAAGCATCTGAGTTCGCAATAGTCTTAGTGGATACTCATCCAAGGGGGCCCACTTGGTTAGTAATCCTTTCCTTAGAGTAATTAGTTTAATTAGCATTTTTTGTTCTGTACTTAGTTGAAAATCTGGCATCGACTGTTCCTGCAGCCACTAGAAGTCCATTATGTGTTTGTCCCTACAACTAAAGTAGATAGGGTAGTTCCTGTTTGTTTCTTAGATCTTCTATTCCTGCTATGCATTTTAGTTTGGCATAGTTGTTGATTAATGTTCAACATTTGCTTTTTGCAATCTACTTTCGGTATTGCGTTTCTTAGCCATAGATTAGAAATAACTACTTAAGAGTTCCTAGTGCACATACTGTGCTGACCCATTTCAAGTTCACATCCCTGGGTTGAAAAAGTAAATCTACCTTCATGATGATTAAGATGGCCATTTAGGTTAGATGTCCAATCTCTGAATCATGGCTAGAAGGGCCTAGTCATTGAAGTCATTATACGAGGCCGACATTTTTGGCGTCGTTGTCGGGGATGGTGTCAAGCTAGGAAGTCCTTCAGAGTCATTGATAGTTTCTTTGCTTTAGCACTTTTTCTTGAAGTTTCTCTTAGAATACCCCTTGCTTAGATGCGTAGTGATCCGCTATTCTTTTCCTATTCTTTATGTGAGTAAGCTGATGCTGAGTTGATTAAGTTTTGAAACCTCTAGATTGATAGCCTTTTCCCTAGAATCTATCAAGGAAGCATGGGCGATTCCTTCTTGTATGGACATGATCCACTCTGCCAAGATTATGACTACACCGATGTTGCTCCTGGACCTGAACTATTACCTACCACTTTAAAAGAAGCTGCACTAGGGTGGTTTGTGAGTCTAGGCAGAAATGCCATGAAAACTTGGGAGGACATGAGGATGCAATTCCTTGGAACATGTAAAGAATATTGTGGGAGCAGTAATACAAGAGAAGGAGATGCCTTTGGAATACAACAAAAAGAAGATGAGATCTTGGAAGATTACATTTCAAGGTTTCTAAAATCTCCACATTATACACCCAATGAGGAATCACAGAAGCTTCTTTTCTTAAAAGGAATCAATGAGAGTTGCACTAATGACCTGGACCTAATGGCAGGAATAGATATCACTCAGGTTTCTTGGGAGGGTATCAAGAAAATATGTCAGAATTATTCTAGAGCAGTTTCAAAAGAAGATAAAACTTACCAAGCTTCTTTGGGTAAGTCATCTACCGATGGAATTTTGAAGATGGAAATCACTAATCCGTTGGTAGATTTCAAGCAAGATGTTATAGACAATCCAACCACCTAGCTGGATACACTTCAGGCCAAGGAAAAGCATGAAAAGAAGAAAGAATACAGATACAAGATGATAACTAACAACTATTTTTCACTTGAATTCAAACCACTACGGACTAAGGAAGATCAAGTCTACCTTGTGGCACAAAGGAAACCCTAGGTTCCAAAACCAAGTATGTTACCAGACCCACTATCCTTTTTTGGACCTAACCAAGCAATCAATTGCATGAAGCCATCTTCTCAATCCCAACAGCCTACCATGACACCTCCACCTGCTAATACACTTCAAATACTAGTTCAACCCTCACCTTACCTAAATATCACACCATAGACAACCAAAATACCTTTTTGTGAGTATAAGTGATATTCACTTGTGTTTAGGAACTATTGTATTGACTCCTTCCACATCCCCCACCATTTTTCTATCTGTGGAAGAGGAAAAGGGACATCTAAATAATCTCATCGAGCCTACCGTACCCAGAAATATTGAACCAGTTCCAACCAAGAAGACTACACAAGAGCAACCATTTCCTCAAGGGTTGGAAGTTGTCAAGCATAAGGAAGACAAGGAAGATACAACTTTTGACATCATGGATAAAATACCCTTATTTCAGGATGTTCCAATCTATGGCACAACTATCAAAGAAGCTTATCTTAAGAAGCCAGATAGGAGAAAGAAAGACCCAACTACAGTTCATGTGGTGGGCCAGCTCACTAATATCATATTGGGAAAAGTAACTATTCCCAAGTATAATGACCCAAGCAGTCCTAAGATGACAATTTTCATCAACAGAGACCAAGGAAAGATTGCCCTGATTGACTTAGGGGCAGCAATCGCTAAGGACATCCTACAACAACTAAATGTTGGAAACAAAAGACCTAGCCCTACTATCCTATCGCTTGCTAACAATTCTATTGTAAAGACTAGTGATCTTATCATTCTTGGAATGGAAGATGTTCATATTGGATGTTGGTTAGGGAATGTGACTATTTCTAGTAGTAGGTATACTAAAAAATGTGCTCTTTATCTTCTTGCTTAGCCAACCCATAATGAAGAGGGTCTTGCATGGCTACAAGTTGGTGAAGAGGCTGAGAAAATTGACCTAGTAATGCAGTTCATGATGATAGCCAAAAATCCTCTCTTGTAGTTTCAAGACGAAGATGGGATGTCAGCTTCTATTTCGGTCGGAACACTTCTCCCTGCAACCACTCTTTCTGTAGAAGTTCTTCCTGCAGATGTTATCCCTAGAACAACAGACTCACTAAGAAAAATGATTAAATCAGAATTGTAGAAATTAGCAGCTAATGAATCTACCTATAACAACCAGTGGATTACTACACTGGTAATCATGCCGAAAAAGAAAGGAAGATGGAGAGTTTGTGTTGATTACCAAAAATTGAATGCTGTCACCAAGCAGGATCACTTTCATTCACCCTTCAGTGGCCAAGTTTTAGACTCACTTGTAGAAAAACTTGAGAAAAGGTGGCTAGAACCGTACAAAGTTGCTCAACTCACCATTATTGACCCTATCGGATTTGTGTTACTTGAGCCAGCCTCCAAGGAAGACCTCTTGCAACAACTCACCCAACATCCAGTACGCGAGCTCCCTGCAGCCAAAAGAGGTGGACCTAGCATCCCACCTTTTGGCTAAATTAAGATACATACTTTCATAATAAAGATTTCCAGTTTAGTAGAAATCCATTTCTTCACCCATCTGCCCATCCGTCCATCTGGATCACCTTTCTCTCTCTTCCATCATTTCATTTTTCCTCACTTCACTTCGCATAACTTGCATTGATTGCTCAATTATTTCTAAAAAAGGCGCAACAATACTTTCTCTCCACGATCTTTGTACCACAATCTTTTGCACACTCAGGTATGTACGTGATAATTCTCATCTCTTAATCACCTTTTAAGTGCATTTGTCTAATCATGGCACATTACTATGGGTGATTACATAATATGTCATTATTTCTTGTCAAATCATTGCTCCCTTCTCACATGCGTAGACACATGTCCAAATTTAGGTTGGGGGGATAAAAAATGCAAATATATTTCCTATATGTCAAATCATAATATGCCCACGTCAGAAAATTTAAATAAGCCGATTTGAAAATCTGGATCATATGTGTGAAGTGACGTTAACTGATCCACCAATTCTTTCCATTATCACTCTCATTTATCACCTTTTTTTCCACCATAATTCCTTAATTGCCTTGTCAAAAACTTGAGTTATAAGCAGTAAATGGTAAAAGCAGAGGCAGAGAAAGAAATTCAGTTGGCACTAGCAGTAAGAATTTGGCAGAAAAGTGGTGGTTTCCAAAGTAGAAATTGTAGAGAAGAAAATTTTAGACAGTGGGAGATGGTTTAATTCATCATGAGCCTTCAATTCATGACGCTTTGCTGCAAGATGTACAATGCTTGCCAGAATTTCAACGATGTGGATGGCTTGATTATTTCATGAGACTGGGTGGTTTTGATGAAGGCATTGCCCTTGAATTTTCCCAAACATTTTTAGAAGGAAAAGCCACCGTAAAAGGATTAGAAGTTGTGGCAACAGAGGAGAGAATTGCAGAAATTTTAGGGTTACCTATTGATGGAGAAAATTACCCTGCCTCTAGGGATGACAGGTTGGATAGAGCAAAATTCACGGTACATGGTGACTCACCGATTAGCATTGAAAAACAAGGTACAAAAAGAATATCTCTGCCTAAACCTTGGAAGCAGGCAACTGTCCACATTATAAGGTATATCACCTATGAGGGATGTTTATCGAATTTGCATTTAGTACATTTCAAGCTCTTGAGCCACATGAGGCATGGGAGGAGGATGAACGTGACCAATTTCCTATACAATCTTCTCTCCATCATGACAGCTGCAACACAAAAAGGTAGGGATAACTCTGTTTCCCACCATTGTTTAATAAAATTGCTAGTTAAGAAATCTTTGCATGATGCTTCTAGAATGGATTGGGAAGAATTTTTTCAAGTTAATCAAAATTACCATTAGGAAGAGTTTGTCAATGTTGAACATTTTCCACCTAGGGCTATACCTCAATTCTATAGGTTTAGCAGAAGATTGAGCATGGCTGAAGTCACCCTTGGTGCTTCAACTTCTGGTGCTTCAACTCCTGGTACTGTTCCTCCTACAACAGTAGAAGAAGCCATAAACGTTAGCCCCTCTGAAATAGAACATTAAGGAAAAGATAGCTCCTCATATAATTCTGATGACAATGTTCCCCTACAAACCCTGATAAGAACTAGAGCATAGAGAAAAGAGGCTGAAATAAGAAAAGAAAAGGACAAAGCACAAATCCAGCCTGTAGAGAAAGAGGTGTCAAGTGATAAAAATAGAAAGGTTGACCCTATTCATCCTGCAGCCAAGGGAAAAAATACAAGCACCTCTAGGAAGTCAAAACCAGTTGGACCAGCCTTTTGTGTATCTTCACAAGAAAGCCCTAGGCATGATGAGATACTGCATGGAGACGTCGAAGCTCCAATAGAAAGAGAAGAGGATATATTTGGGGAAGCAACGAAAGTAACACTGGCAGACCTTGCCAATATTGCAGAAGAATTTGAGGATGAGCAAGAGTTCCTACAACAAAACCAAGAACAGGTGCCAGAGGTCCTGTAGCAAGGAGAGGACAGTGAAATATTATTCCTGCAGACACAGATAGCTGGATAGCCAGAGGATATGTAGATAGTGTTGTATGGGGAGCAACCATCAACGAAAACATTGGTAGGAATTCATAACCCTCCTAATTTTACAATGCATGTAGCAATTTTAAATTCGTGGAAAGAAATAGAAAGAAGGGAAGGAGAATGGAGACAAGAGAAGAATAAATTAAAAAAGGAAATCCAAGAGAGGGATGAGATTATTGAGGAGAAAAATGAGGAAATTGCTACTTTAAAGAAGAAATTAGATGACATTGTGACCTTGGTACCACAAATTCTTGAATGCAGAGCTCCTCCAAGGGTTTATGCCCTGCACTCAAAAGAAAAATATCTCTCTTTTAGATTATCAAAAAATGTTTTAGATTTAAACCCTTCCATTGAAATTCATGTTGAGTTCTTTAATGCTTTCAGGATTGCTTCTCCTGAAATGAAAAATTTGTTATGTGAATTTTATTTGCATAATTATGCTGTTACACAAGATCATGATTGGAACCCACTACTATATGTTGGAGATGTTCAATTGAGAGCATTTATGTCTTGGGCACAAAATGAAATTAATTGGGGTGAGCAAAACATTGCTTACAGGAAGACGGAATCTAATGTCCCCTTACTCATTAGGGCTAAATCAATTAATCTAAAGGATATTCACAGGGAATGGCTCATGATGCTTCTCAGACTGAGTTATGGTAACAAAATTATGCCTTGGATTGAAGTTGTTTATACTTAACATGAAGTTAAAACAACAACAAAAAAAGAGGAACGTGTAAGAGGATATCTAGCTCAACGATGGAATAGTCTAATAGATGAGTTAAAGCAAGATGAACCCCACTCTATTCACAACTATGCTGCAACACTAAAGAGGATTAATAGGTACATCCATATTGGTAGAACATAGGGAAGATTTTGGCTTCCCTTGACTTTTCAGCCACCCATTCTCATGTGGGCATTACCAAATTTCAAAGGCTAACAATATGACATTGCTGGAGAAAGGAAAAGATGGAACAAACTTGATAGATTGGGAGGATTCTACTGGGACCCAGACTCACGTACTACATAAACAGATGTTGGAAAACTTGCAGTTGCGAACTTCAAAGCCTTGACCAAGCAAAGGAACAATCCTTCCTCTGCTGGAGGACCAACAAGACGTTAGGTTGGGGGGGATGATGAGCTTAGTTTTTGTTCAAATTTGGGTAGAGTTTATAGTCCATTTGATGACAGTGTCATGAACTTTAGTAGCTAAGTGTTAATATTTGCATAATGTCTCCCTTAAAATATTGACTTTGGGTTTAATTCCCTCCATATGAAGTTTTAATGGCATTGACATATTATGTGGATTATCTATATCAATTTTGTGCATGGTTGATGCATGTTCCTTAAGGTGATTATAGATGTACAATTATTATGTGTACTGACATTGTTCTATAAGATATCATTTGTGGATGCTAAGTTGAGAAAGGAAACCATCAGACGAACATGCAGGGAATCATTCAAAGGAGTCAACCGAGTGCTGCAGCGGATTCCCCACAGCAGTCAAATGTAACCACCTTGTATTTATGGCATTGAGCAATCGTGGGCATTACTGTAACGTTGAGTCCATGTTTGGACATGCATGTTTGACTGGATTCCCTGTAGACGTAACTGGTCTGCCACTCTTCCCTTTCTTTCCCTAAATGGTGTCCTCTCAGTTAGTGGGTGTCGACTGCCCTGTTTAGTTAGTAGAATAAATAAGGATTTGAATCTTAAGGATTCATAGTTCTTGATTGTTGTTGGCAAAAATGATAGTGATATTGTATTAAGAATTTTCTTCTTTTCAATATAGCCATGTTGTTACTTTTTTTATATATATTCCAATGAATGAGATGATAGTTTGAGTGTAAGCATCTGAGTTTATAGTAGTCTTAGTGGATACTCATCCAAGGGGGCCCACTTGGTGAGTAATCCTTTCCTTAGAGTAATTAGTTTAATTAGCATTTTTTGTTCTGTACTTAGTTGAAAATCTGGCATTGACTGTTCCTGTAGCCACTAGAAGTCCATTCTGTGTCTATTCCTGCAGCCAAAGCAGACATGGTAGTTCCTATTTGTTGCTCAGATCTTCTATTCCTGCTATGCATTTCAGTTTGGCATAGTTATTTATTAATGTTTAATATTTTCTTTCTGCAATCTACTTCCGGTATTGTGTTTCTTAGCCATAGATTAGAAATGACTACTTAAGAGTTCCTAGTGCACATACTATGCTGAACCATCTCATGTTCATGTCACTGGGTTGACAAAGTAAATGTACATTCATGATGATTAATATGGCCATTCAGGTTAGATGTCCAATCTTTGAATCATGGCTGGAAGGGCCTAGTTATTGAAGTCATTATAGGAGGCCGACACTTAGTAAGTTTTTCAATGACAATTTTTGTTCTTTGCTTAATTTGTTGTTAATATTTAGATATTTTCCTTTTGAAACTTGCACTTGTGTGGTTATCTCTACCATAGTTGCTTCACTAATGCCTAGTACTTTGAGTTCATGTGGCAGCAATGTATGAGACATACATGTTGCTGCAGGAAGAGCAGGCAAAAGTGTCTTCACTGAATTAGCAGAATCAGATGCATGAGAGGATGAGGCTTCCTCTACTTCACAATGGTTCTGAATTATGCTAGACAATACTTCATCTTCATCTTGAAGCTGCATGAAAGAGCTTATACGTAACATCATAAGATGTGCCACTAACTTCCTCGGCCTCTTCACCAACATGTGGCCATATCGGATTATCCATGTCATGGGATGGTTGAGTAGGAGGGTAGAGAACAAGCTTTTTGGCGCTCTTTCCATAAAAAATGGTCATGCCTCTAGTTTGACATCCAATATAGGAATTTGTTGTTGCTAACCATGTCCTTCCTAGGATAATGGGGTATCCACCTAGTGTAGCTTTAGGAGAAAGAACCATGAAGTATACTGGGTACTACCAAGAGTCTAGTGTTAAGACAAGGTCCTCTACTATCCCATTAGGTTTAATAGTAGATCTATCAGCAAGCTATAGGACTGTAGGAGTATGTATCATGCTTGCAACATTTAGTTGTCGTAGGATATCCTTGGTCATTACATTTATTGCTACTCCCAAATCAATCAGAGCATTCCTTATTTGGACCCCATTTATAACAACTCCTACCACAGGACTCCTTGGGTCATTATATTTGGGAACAATCACTTTCCCAAGCATGATGTCAGCCAGTTGTCCCACCACATGAACCGTAGTGGGGTATTTCTTCTTCTTGCATGGCTTCTTAAGACATGCTTCCTTAATTGGTTTGCCATATATAGGAACATATTTTATGGCCTGAAATAGAGGTATCTGACACATATATGCTTCAACTGATCTAAAATTTCAAAGGTTGGTTCTTCCTTCTCTTCCTTTTGTTTCATAGTTTCTAACCTCTGGGGAAATGATGGTTCTTGTTCAGTCTGCTTGACTGGGGCTGGTTCAAGATTTTTAGGTACACTTGGCTGAATGGGGGAATTTAGAGGCTCATCTTCTTCCCTAGGAAGCTCAGTGATAATGGGTGCAAAAGGAGCTAGAAAAGTAGTTTCTGAACGCCAGTGGATGTCACTTACACTCACAACATATGCAGGAAATTAATTTGGATCAGCAGAGTATACTAGCTACTGTTGTGGTTTGTTATTAGGGTTAGGTGTGGGCTAAGCTGGTAGCTGAGTAGGTTTAGGTGTACTTGAACTCAAACTAGCAGGAGGAGGCATTATAGCAGGTTTTTGGTGCTAAGAAGGTGGCTGCATGTAATTAGTTGTCTGGTTTGGCCATTGGTGTCCTCCCCTCCAGTGAGATGTTTGTTGCCAGTTTCTTGGAGGTGGCTGCCAATTCCCTTGAGGTTGCTGCCATTGGGGTGGAGAGTTTTGGTGATTAGGCTAGGTATTTGGAGGGTTACTCCAAGGTTGTGATGGATATCCTCCATAATTGGATGGATATGGGGGTTTCCATTGGTTACCAGATGAATAAGAATTGAAATATGCCCCAACAAAAGATAGTGGATCAGGTGGCATACCTTGTCTTGGAGCCCATGGCCTCCTTTGTGCAACATAGCAGACTTGATCCTCTTCAACCTGGATTGGCTTGAACTTAGGTGGAATTTTCTTACTGTCAATATTAGCTACCATCTTACATTTGCAGTCCTTTTTTTTTTGCAATGGGGGCAATACTCTGCCAACATTGCCTCTGCCTCCTCTTGTTTCTTCTTGGCCTGAAGTGTATCTAGCTGAGTAGCTAGATTGTTTATAATGTCTTGCTTGAAGTATGCCAGCAAGTGAGTAATCTCCATTAGTATATGACTTACCCATAGAGGATTGGTAAGCTCTCCCTTTCTTTGAAGCTTCCCTAGAGTAGTTCTAACATATCTTCTATATCCTCCCAAGGAACCTGGGAGATATCTCCTCCTCCCATCATGTCTAAGGCATCAGTGCAGCTGTCATTAATTCCTCTTAGGAAGAGAAACTTTTGGGATTCTTCATTGAGTGTATGGTGTGGAGATTTTTGTAGGAAAAATAGAAACCTTGCAATGTAATCCTCCAGGCTCTCATCTTCCTTTTGTTGCATCCTAAAAATGTCATCTCCCCTTATGTCATTGCCCCTGCAATATTCCTTCTACTTCTCAAGGAACTTTGTCTTCATGTCCTCCCAAGTCTCCATAATGTTTCTTCCTACTCTCATAAACCATCTTAATGCAGCTTCTTTCAAGGTTGTAGGGAATAGCTTAAGCCTATGGGCATCAGTGGTATAGTCATAACTCCTATAGAGTATGTCAAACTCGAACAAGAAAGTATCAGGATCTTTTATGACAAGTCCATAGAACTTAGGATGGACTAAAGTAGGGATATTTTTGAGGTTGTCAACTTCATTTTGATGATAAATGGGGAAAGGAAAAGATGGTTGGTTAGGTCTATTTCTATTTGCATCACCCATGCCCGCTTGATGTAGTTCTAAAGCAAAGGGATTCTCAATCTAATTTTGGTCTTCAGAGGAAATTTTAGAACTGGTTAGATCAGAGAATGCATCAAAAAAGGGGTGTGGCTCTTCTTCTTCTTCTCCTCCTAGAAAATTCTGATGCTCATCTAGCTGGAATGGATTAGGGTTATTAGGAAGGAATCTCCCATGAGTATCTCTCCTCCTTCCTCTATGCATACAATATCAACTTACTATCAGCTAGATCACACAAAGAATTGGAAAAAGAATGGTGGATCATTATTTTCCTAAATGAGGGGTATACTAAGAAAAAACTTTCAGAAATACTATAGCAATAAAACTATCAATGACTCCAAAGAGCTCCCTAGTTTGACACCATCCCTAGAAATGACACCAAAAATGTTGGCCTCCTACAATGATTTAACAACTAATCCCATAAAGTTGTGATTTAGAGATTGTACATCTAATCTGAATAGTTGTCTTAATTACCATGAAGGTGCATTTAACTTGTCAACCCAGGGATGTAGAGTTGAAATGGGTAAACACAATATGTGCACCAGGAATCCCAAAGTAGCCACATTCATTCTATAGCTAAGAAAGACATAATGCTGAAAGTAAATTGCTTGGAAAGAAATAAAATAAATGTTGAACATCAATCAACAACTATACTAAGCTGAAGTGCATGACTTAAATGAAAATCTAGGCAAACAAACAAGAAACTACTTTGTCTGCTTTGGCTGCAGGAATAGTCACATAATGAAATTCTAGTGGCTGTAGGATTAGATAGTGCCAGATTTTAACTAATGGCTAAACAAAAAATAATAACTAAACTAAAGGATGGAATTCTCACCAAGTGGGCCCCCTTGGATGAGCATCCCTTAAGACAAATGTAAATTTAGATGCGCGAACTTATAACTTCATTTTATTCATTGGAAAACATGAGTACAAATGAGCAACATAACTATATTACTTGAACTAAGAATGCAAGTACATCATCAAATTAATCAACCTTTCAAGAAGGAGCATTTGAGTCTTATTTATAGGAAGAAAACTATAAACTAACTACCTAGCAAGGTGGTCAACTCCAATAGATTAGGAGTATGCCACTTTAGGGAAAGCATGAAAAGTGGAGAAGAGGTTATGCATGCGTGGAATCTGGTCAAGCATGTTTGCCTTAACATAGATCTAGCACAACAGTAACTCCTATATTTGCTTAACAAACAATTAAGACCAGTTATAAGGTGGTTATAAATCTTTGATTTAAAATAGGAATCTCTCTCTTGTTGAGAGTCTTCCCTCCATTTGACCTTTGAACGATCACCTTGTTGACTTTGATGGCAAGTGACTAGCTGGTAGAATCTTCCTCAATTTTGTAGGTTGCTAATTATATCTGCATAATAATATTAGTACACACAACAATTATATATTTGTAACTATCTTAAAGTAACATCCATGTGTAAAATTAACATAGATAGTTCATATAGCATGTCAATGTCATTTAAAGGTTACAAAAATAGCTTATGCCCAATGTCTATGGTTTTGAGGAAATATCATAAAAAGGTCAATATCCAAGTATCAAATTCTATGAAAACTACAACAAATGGATAATAAATTCTATTAAAATTGAGTCATAAACTGGGCTCATCAGAACCTAGGAGTAGCAACCTGTCTAGGAGGAGATATCTTGAATCCCTTCTTTAGATCACCAACCTTTATGAAGTCATCATCCAAATCCCACTTCTCATCTCTAGTCTTCTCAGACTACAATATAGGCCTCTTCCTTATTTATTTTAAACATGCCTTTAGGTATATCCATTTTTGAGTTTTGACCTTTTTCAAATCCAATATCACCCTTATTATTTAGAGGTCTTTGACTACTGATTATCTCATCAAGGATGTTGGTGATTTTCTTGAGTTTTAGACCTTTGTCTATCTGGTCCTTTGCTTTCTCCAATTATTTCCTTAGAGAGAAAATTTATTCAAGTTTGGAGCATTTAACTGATTTATCATTGATCTTAGCATTTAGGTAATCTACAACCTTCTTACCTTCTTCAACTTGAAATTTTAAATCAACAATTGCTTCTTTTGATTCTTTGAGATTGATCTTATATTCTTAATTTTCTATCCTTGCTGCATCTCTTCTAGTGCATAAATGAGTTCTCCTTTAAAATCAACTTTATGATATTCTTCATTAAAGGCTTTCATATCTTTATCATCTCTTGAAGGATTCTTATCATTGAGTAGTACTTCAATTCCCATGTGTTCCACTCCAAGATCTACCTCAGTTGTTAGACTATATCAAAGAACTTAGCTTTGATACCAATTGTTGAACACACAAAAGTACTGAGAGGGGGGGTGAATCAATACTTAATCAAATTCTTTAATTCCAACATCAATTAATCACATGTAAGAATTTAAACCATGAGAAACAAAAGAACACATAAGCACACAAACATAACACTAGATTTATGTGGAAAACCCTAGAAGAGAAAAACCATGATGAACAAGCTGCTTGGATCTACTATCCAAATCTAGCCTAAAAAACAAAACATATTACATCATCATTTATGAGATACAAACCAAAGGAAGATACAAGTCCCTCAAATGCTACAAAACTTACAACAAAATGAGGCTACAACCTCTATGCAAAGATACTTATCTTGATTCAGATGTTTCTTTCACAAAACACACTGCTTCAAATTTCTCTTGACCTTTTCAAACTCTGTATTACTATCTTACTTCCACACAACTAATCTACCAATATATACAATATCAAAATACCTTCAAATACCTCTCTTTTGTCATCACAACTTACTCCACTAGTTTCGCAACAACAACACTATTGAGCTAGCTACCATGCCTAAATTGATCCTTTCCATATTTCATTATCAAAACAACTTCTATAGTTATTTTATTTGAACATTATATTTATTAACATACATCACACATCACATTAATCTTTCAACAAGCTTGATCTTATATTTATATCCTCTACAACTCTTCAAAAAAATTCTCCATTGTTGGCCAAGATGAAACATGTAACATGAAACATGCAACGACTATGATTGTTGGCTCCCAAGATATTTGTGATAAGTAGAAATAAATTGTGTTTCAAACCAAGAGATAATCAAGAGCTATTTTACCTTAGAAAACATCCCCACATTGGTGCACACTTCCAAACACCTAGCACAATCACCTCAACATACTAGGTCGGCCCAACAAGTACTTAAACTTCTATACATTAGCTCCATACCTAAAGAGGTATTAGAGAAACAAAACTAACATGCATACCATGTCATGAACATTATATGGCTTTCCAAACATCCCTATACTCTCATTTTACCATTTTAGGATATTTCATGTTGGAAAAAGCACTTGAACACTGATGTTGGTATCCGTAAAACACTCTTATTACACAGTCTTGATGTAAAACATTGAAAATAATACTTGTGGTAGACAAAGACATTTAGAACTTGAATTGAGCATACCAATTGACCATATGATCTTATCTTTCAATCAAAAAATCCTAATGTCAAGATGCAGGGGCATCTATTATCTCCCTCTACTTACCTTGATCAACAATAAAACTTGTCTTCACTTAGATGACTCGATAAATTATTGCAAAATATATTATCACTTGAAAATTAAATCATATTTGTATCTTACTTGTATCTATGTATCCTTCAAACAACATAACCATATCTTCAATAGCGGATAAGTGTGAAGCACTATACTAACTCTTTGTGACTGCAACTACCCTATTTTACTATTGCCTCCACTCCACTAAATCTAAAACCCTTTGTGGTAAGTTTCATGATCAAAAGTCAAGAACATACATAATTCACACCTGCCTTTGTCTAACTTCCAAACCGTAAGGTCATATCTTCAAATTAAGAGGAATATGGAGCATTCTCCTAAGCTCGTGACACCTTTCCTGACTTGAAATTTACTTAACCAAATTTCTTCAAACTTTTTGCAACTTTATTTGTCCAACACCAAGCCACATAACTTCCATGACATACATTATCAACACAACTCATTAAAGATATTGATAACATACACTTATCATGAACTTACACACGAAATTCATAGGACATGGTATAAATCTATATATATGATACTGATCATCATCACTCATTTGATCTTCTCCTTTGAAATCACCACTCAGTTGACACAAATGGCAACATATGCAACATCATATACTTTTAAGTAATTGTTAAGCATTTGGAATGGAAATATGTTTTTGATACGGTAAGTAGCATTTACAGGTTGTACCCTTTACATGGAGAGCCACTAGGGCCAAAAAAGATCAAGTCCAAAAAAATTAAAGACCAAGCCAAAAAAAATACACAACAAACCAACAACAGAGAAACATACAACGCAACAACAACAAATTAACCGGCATTTTCCTAGTTCTTAGAAAGGAGATTAACAACATCATTCCCAACCCATTCCTGGCCTTCTTCAACATTCTTCTTGTCCATTTCATCCTTCATCACAATATAAAGGGTGTTGGTAACATAGTGTACCATCTTGACAGTGAAACAGGTCAAGCCACTAAATTTCTTGTCCATCTTTTCCATTCTTTCCTGTAGTACACAAACCTCCTCCCCATAATCCACAACCTTCATTGTATCAGCATGCTCCATGTCCAGAGGGTCCGAGGAATAGGAGGCTGGGTTCTCCTTATGCACTTTGCTAATATTAGGAATTGTGTGGGGCCCTCAAACATACTCCTCCGCCTCATCCCAAAACTCTTCCTCATCCCTAGACTCCTCATCTCTGCAATCTTTGTTGTTAGACTACTCCTCTTCTGTATCCATGTCATTAACCTACACTTTCTTGTTATTCTTAGCCAACCTACCAGACGTCCTGATGATGGTATCGCCACCAGTCAGCACCATAGCAGCGACCACCGTGTCCCCCTTAGAGTCCCTACCCACAAAATTATTACCTTTGCTGCCCCTGGACGGAGGCTCCATCAAACCCTTTGCATCATCCTTAAATTTTTTCTTTGGGGTATGTTTGCTAACAGTCTTGGTAGGGGTCAACTTGAGCTCATAGAGATTAGATGCAACACTAGTCTGGTCAATTCCCACATTCCCCTTAAGCTTCTTAGCAGCAGGTTTAGGCTTATGAGTTTCAGTAGAAACCAGATGGGTTTTCCTGATAGGACCTTTGGACTCGGCTGGGGATATATTGGCCATAGCAGGAAGTTCAATTTCCTCAACACGAACAACATAAATGGGTTTGGGTGGGCATAACACAAGATGGAAGTGGTAGAGCCTCGTAATGAGGCCTTGGTGGAGCGGCAGGGGAGGAGTATCCTCAGGGTTTAGGCCAACAACCTCAATACATTTTTCAATGGAGCTCTCTAAATCCTTAAGAAGGAAAAAAGGAAATCTTAATAGAATTTTGTGCTAGAGGTGATTTAAAAGAGGGAAGTGATAGAAATAGTAGGTTTTTTATCTACCTTCCAGGGTCATGTACTTCATTAGGGTGAGGCAGACTTGGTCCCAAGGCTATGGGAGAGCCTCTCTCTCAAACTCCGACTGGTTACGAACTGGATTATCATTCCCCATAAAGAAGGCATTCAAACTTTCATTATCTTGGGCCTTAGTATGCTTTAGGCACTTCTTACTAGTACACAACAACCCCGTCGCCTGCGCAATCACTTCCTCTTTCACTTCAAAGGAAATACCACCCATAGTACCCTTCTATCTTTCCAAGAATTTGTAAATTGCATAGATAAATTAGGGTTGTGACCCACCAGAATCTCTATCAGGGGAGCCAAACCACATTTGACACATATGTTCGACACCAACGGATCCTTGTGAAATTCACCACAGTTGTTGGGTTCCATTTGCACCCTATCACCACCTATAATGCCTCTTTGCACATAGAATAACCAAAAAACTTGTGAGAGCAAAAAGTTTGAGAAATTGGTTAAGTGAAAGGTCACCCGTACACTTAAGATTTTAAGCCAAACAATGTAGCCTTGGGCAATCAAAGAAATGTATAGAACACACACTTGAGGAGATAAATCCCTAAAGTAAATCTTGGTGAACTCATAAATGAAAATCTTCAAACACTTGCGGCTAGGTAAGCAGGACATGATGTTAATGGAAGGTTTGCCTTCCATGTTGTTATTACATAGAAACCAAGGCAAGATGGCCATAGGGCCAAATTTAGAAACACCTAAGATCCTGATCTTTAGAAGAGGAGACAAAATAGCAGAAAAATATAGAACCAATTAGAAGCTTTATCTCATAATTATTAGTCACATCAAAATTAAAATAAAAAAAATTCATGGATATACGATAGCTTAGCGCAATCCCCAAATGGAGATTACGTAAGGTATGACCCAACTTGGCCTTAATCACAAAGTATCCACCATGGAATTCACCCGATTATTCAAAATTTTCCACTTGTAGGACACCTCAACATTTACACCCATCCACATAGCCCATAAGACAAGAATGTGGACCCCCCATAAAGCCCATAAAAACACATGATTAGTTATTATCATGGATCAAGTAAGGGCTTTGCTCCTTCAATATTAAACCTTGAATACCTGGCAATAGGTTCCCCAAATTATGCCAGTACTTAGAGATTTTTCAATGTGTGTCAAATTTGGCTAAAGCATTAGCCACTTGATTATCCTCCCGGTAAATGTGGGTGGCAATCTTCAAATTCAACTTAGACACAAAGAGCCTTATGTCTAATAAATTTTTTTTAGTACTCCACCCTAGTAATCTATCAAAGTTAACAACATCAATAATAGACTTAGATTCACCTTTGATATGAAGGTTCTCAATCCCCATAGTAACAGCTAACTGGATTCCCTTTAAAAATGCTCTAGCTTCCACAATCATAGAAGATTGGATGCCAATCCCCCTAGAGTAACCAACCACAAAATTTCCCTTGCAATCTCTGATAACACCTCCTATGCTAGCTCTTCCTGGGTTGTCTTTGGCTGCCCCATCAAAATTAAGTTTATACCAACCACTATCTGGAGGCTTCCAAATAGTGTCCCTTCTATCCAGGGATCTAATGTTGTCATAGGAGTTGGCATCTAGGTTTTGATGCCAATCTTTGGCCATAATAATTTCCCTCTCAGTCAGACCTTTATCCAAGGTTTTCCCTTTGAAAAGCGAAATGTTTTCCGCAATGAGTTGAAAACCAATACCAAAAACCTCCTTTAGACTCAACTCAATGTTCTTGAAAATCCTATTGTTTCTCTCTTTCCATAAGCTCCAACAAATAATGGGGGGAACTTGGTTCCAAATCTCACAAGGTAAGGGGTGGATGCAGGGTCTAGTCCAACTCAAGATAAAGGATTTAATATCCTTACACATAGTCCACTGAATGCCCAAATGCTATAAAGCCAACTCCCACACACCAACAACAAATGAGCAGTGTAACAACAAGTGGTCCACTGATTCTTCATCGCACTTGCATAAAAAACATCTGTTGGGGATCTAGAATCGCCTTTTCCACAAATTTTCCTAAGTAAGAATCTTGTTATAGTAGGTAGTCCACCAAAAGAAGTTTACTTTTGGGATCATGTGTCAATTCCGAGCCCTCTTCCAAAGGTCAAGGATAACACCCTGGTCTATCAACAAATTGTAAGCTGATTTAACTGAAAGATCACCCTGCTTGTCATGAGTCTAGAATAATTCATCCCCCATGTTGGTTGATGAAAGTATAGTAAGGGAGAGCAACTCTTGTAGGGACTTGGAAAGGAGGCTTAGTTCAACGGATAAAGGGCAGAAAAGGGCCAAAAAATTCCACTTTCTAGCTCCATGTGGGCCAAGGAGGTAATCACTAATATAAACACCAAAGAACCATTGTGCCAGCCTCATAAGATTCCTAAATTCAAAGTTTTTTAGAGGAGTATCAAGTAACTAGGGGTCCTCCCAAAATCTAATTTTATCACCATTACCAATCTTCCATTTCATCCCAGTCCTAAGCAAACCCTGTAGATAGCAAATGCTCCTCCAGGACAAGGAACCCAAAGGGTGAACCTCTGAGAGATAATCAATCAAAGGTATGTTTTGAAGATACTTAGCATTCATAATCTTGCACCAATCCTTTCTATTCCTCAGTTGGTCCTAGCCCACTTTGGCCATCAAAGCCTTATTGGTATTAAAGGAAATCCTTATCCCAAGCACACCACAATGTTTAGGTTGATACACTTTATCCCATTTAATCAGAGCAAATTTCTTCCTTTCCTCGGTCCTCGACCAGAGGAAATTCCTTTGAATTTTCTCAATGTTCTTAGAAATATATCTGGGGATCTTGAATATGGAGAGCAAGTAGGAAGGGATACCTTGAAGAGTAGCAGATATGAGCTATAGTTTACCAACATGGCTAAGGATGGAACCTTTCCACCCAACCAGATTTCTTTGGATCCTTTCAAAGATCGAAATCCAAAAGTCAGGAGTGACTTCCTTGATAGTAAGGGGTAAACCAAGATAAACCAAAGAGAACCACTCATACATCCCAAGACAATAGTCACCCAAGCTTGCATGTTAGGAGTGTTGTTGAAGAAGGAGTGTTGTTGAAGAAGTAAATCATACTTTTATTTTAGTTAATACATTTCCTAGAACAAGCAGTGTAGCCGTTGAGACAATTTTTCCATTTCCTAGCTTTAATCATAGAGGCTTTCCCAAATAGGAAAGTATCATCCACAAATTGTTGGATCATAGTCGGATCTAAAGAAGAGGCAGCCTTGATTCTCTTAATAGATCCTTTTGACAATAGATTAGAAAATTTCCTACTCAAGACATCCACAATCATGATAAACAAATAGGGTGAAAGGGGATCACCCTGTCTCATACCTCTCCCAACATTAAAGAACCCAAAGGGAATTCCATTAATTAGAAAAAAGTACTTTACTGTAGTTATGCATTCCATTATGAGTTTGACCATAGATTGGTCAAACCAAAACTTAGCTAAGACTTTAGGGATAAAGTCCCAAATCACCTTATCATAAGCTTTTGAAATATCTAATTTAAGGGCCATACTAGCATTGTTGCATCTATCCATGGAATGGAGTAACTCATGAGTGGTTATAGTAGCATCAAGGATATGACAACCAGGCACAAACCCTTTTGAGTGGGGCTGATTAATTTTTCAAGGAGAGGTTTGATGCAGTTCACCAGAATTTTAGAGAGGATATTATAAAGGTGTTGCAAAGGCTGATGGGTAAAAAATTAGTCATAGACTGGGATCAAAAATCTTGGGAATTAAGGCTATAAAGGTATGGTTCAGTTGTTTGAGAATCTTACCAAATTTGAAAAAATCATGAGCAGCTAAGAGAAGGTCCCCACCAACAATCTCCCAAAAGATCTGAAAGAAGTCCGGTGGAAAACCATTTGGGCCAGGCGCTTTGTAAGCCCCCATACTAAAAGTAGCCAACTTGACCTCCTTAGGATTGACAACACTGAGAATCCCAAGGTTATCATTCTGGGAAATGATGGTCGGGAGAGGGTCCAATAGTAGATTTTCTAGAGCCAAATTAGGAGCCTTGACAATGGCTGAATAAGCCTTCTGAAAATAGTCTACAGCCAAGAGATTGATTTGGGTGGGCGTATTGATCACAACCCCTTACTCATTATGCAATTTAGTTATCTAATTCCTTTTCTTATGTTTAATGGAAAAAACATGAAAAAAAGAGGTATTCCTATCACCTTCTTGTAGCCATTGGACCCTGGATTTCTATTTCTAGAAAATTTCCTCTTTCCTTAGAATTTGCTCCCACTCCCTTCGATTCTCTTTTTCCTGGTTGCAAGTAGGTAGACTGACATCCCCCTCCTCCATTTTATTTGGGATAATTTTCAATTTATCCCCAATAACTCTTTTTTTTTGAAAACATCCCCAAAAACTCTTTTGTTCTAGCCCTTCACCATACATTTGATATGTTTAAGTTTAAAAAAGATCCTGAACATGGGGGAACCATGAACAAGAATATTCCACCATTCAACAACTTTGTTCTTGAAGTCAGGGTGGGAATTACACATTATCTCAAACCAGAAAGGGAACAATCCAATAGCAGAATGATCATTCAAGATCAACAACAGAGGATTATGATCCGAAACCGTCCTAGGAAGAGCTTGAAGATTGGCACTAAGCAGGATAGTCCAGTTACTAGAGCATAGGAATCTATCCAATCTAACTTGAATTAAGTCCTCCCTAAGACGCCTGTTGGTCCACGTAAAAACTTGGCCCAATAAGTCAATGTCAATCAAGCCAGTAGAACTTAGAAAGTTTGCTAGATTAGCCATGCTATCAGAATAATCCACCAGACCACCACTTTTATCCAAAGGATATAAGGGGGAGTTGAAGTCCCCAGTCACAAGCCAACAAGATCCGCTATTATTTTTAACCCAAACTAAGAGATCCTACCACAAGGAAATCTTAGCATTTCTCTAGTTGGGAGCATAGACATTGATAATCAACCAGGAGCCACCCAGGTAAGAAAAGGAAACTCCCACACTACTTCGACAGCGAAATAGTTCAGATCCATGAATCCTAGAGGGGTTCCATAGCACACAAGACCACTCGATGCCCCTTCAACATCACTATAAGAGTAAGTGGCACCTGACCATAAATACTTAGCAATATTGTCAAAATTAGCTTTCTTCATCTTAGTTTCTTGTAAAAGTAAAACACCAATCTTATATTCTAATACATAGTTCTTCAGAGCAAGCTGCTTATAAGAGTTGTTCAGCCCTCGCACATTCCATGACATGAAATTCATTTTTGACTCTTCTTGGAGGACACTTCCAATGTCCTTTGTTTACCAATGGCTATCTCATTTGTAGTCTCTCTCAACCTAGCTTGTCTATGGCTAGGTCTTCTAGGTTTGGAGTCATCTCCCACATCTTCCTTCTTATTTCTCCCTCTTTTCTTTGGGGTTTCCTAGTTATCCTCTTCTATGGATTTCTCTTCATTCAATCCCTCACAACGAAAAATTGTCTCTTCTATAATTCCAGTACCCACATCCTCCCAAAATTTTCCCTCTTCACCCATACTCTCACTAGTCCCAGTAGTAGATCCCACCTCCAATAGGGAGCCACCTAATAACTCATCCCCCCAAGAGCTAGTCAGAGGATAGAGCATTGACATCCAAAATATTATCAACTGCCAACTTCTCAGTCAGAGTAGGAATAGCAAGGCTCAAAGCTGGATCCATACTAGATATCTCCATCCCACTAGGAGGATCCCCAAAGATCGGGGGTTCAACCAAAACTGGCGAGGCAGACTTGGACAGAGAGTCACCATCCTTTATAACGTCATTTTCCAAAGGAGGGTGAGTAATTGCAACAGAGTCCCTCGAGTTAGGTTCTCGATTAAAGGAAGATTTAAAGTCAAAGATAAGGTGGCTAGGTTTAGCAAAATTTGATAGTAAATGACAACATTTTCATAGCAAACTGGTTGAACCCAGGTACCAAACTTAGAGCACAACTTCACAGAGTTAGGAAGTGTCTTATTCACACCAATATTCACACAAAAGCAGGCAAACACTAACCTAGATTTGGAACTAGTGATGGAGTTTGAAGTAATGAACTGGCCTAAGGAATCCCCAATTCTTTTGAAGATGGATTCATCTGAGTATTCCAAGGGCAACCCATGTAGACGAACCCAGACCGACGTCGATTTATTTAGATCCATAGTAGGGTCAAAACCCAGTTTTCAGCGGCGTAATGCCAAACTGTGCTTTCCATACACCCAAGGCCCAAAAGAGATGACTGAAACCAATTCTTCCAAATTTGTGAATTTTCAAAGGAAGAGGCCACCCGATATTGCGTAGATATCCACACTTCCTTTGAGGCACCATTTAGCAACAACCCATATTTGGACCATATCCATAGAGGGATGGAATGAGAGAAAATGACCCACAACTGTGTTCTCCATGGAGGAGAGAATCCTATCACTGACTGTATCAGAGATAGAAAAATCCATTCCCAAAGATTTGAATTCCTCTTCATAAAGAGGTGAAGGGTTCGAGCTCTATTTACCATTGGTTAGTACATCCTTCCAACCTTTAGTTTCTAGAAGAATCTCGACCTCTGACACTTCCACACCAGACAAGACCAGAATCACGAGTGACTCTGATTGAATCGCAATCAAAGGATCAGACCCTCCAAGAGTGGCTCCCGAGGGACACGAGTCTACATATGATAGGGCAAGATGCGGGTTAGGAGGGGACAAAGGGGGACCCTGGGGTACCCCCAGGGAAGAATCCACCATGCTCGTAGGCTGTTCAAACACAAATAGAGGAGAGAGGAGCGGGAAAAAAATACATGTGCGGAATGGAAATATGTAATGTTAATATGTGTATGTATGATTTTTGAATGTCCATGAAGTTTAGTAGGATTTTATGTTTAATTTATGGTTGTTGATAATGAGAATTCCTTAGAAAATAAGACTCACATTTGTAGTAGAAGACATCTATCAACCCGTAGCATTGGGATTTCCAACCTATAGCATAAGGGTTGCAGTTCATTGCAAAGGAGTCAACTATCTACAGAGCGACCACTTTCAAAGGAATATGGAGATGATCATTTATTGATTAGTTCATGGATCACCTAGTATTACCCTTATCTGTCAATAAGAAAACTACGAGAAGAAGTCTATTCTCAACATGACTGAATTATGATAGAGCACATTTTTGTTTAAAATGGTTAAGTTTGTTGGGTACAAAAAATACTTATTTGATTTTTATACTCCTTTAGTAATTATTATTTTGTGTTAAGACTCAATCCTCTTCCTATTCTTGAGGAAGAGTTGACATATGTTATTTAGTTTGTTTTCAGTTCATGAATAATGGGACTCCCTCGCAAACCCTATAGAGTTCGGTGTCATGCCAAGGAGGAGATCTAGCAGTAGTAGTAGTGATAGAATGTAGTAGATCATATGTATTATTGGATAATATTTCCAACGGATTTCCTATTAGATTATGTGTAACAATTCTGTGTTTAGAATGCAATAAAGGAGAATTACTTTGATAATATTTTTTGCTGAGTAAGTGATTGATAAGATCTAGTGGAAGCAACAAATCAAGCAAGGGCCACTTGAGGTACTGCTGCACCAGTTCAATTTAGTTTGTTAGATTAGATTATGTATTGAGAATTCAAATGCATTGATAGTTTAATTAAATGTTTCCAATTTATGTGATTGTAAATAAATGTGTTAAAATTCATGAATTAGAATCTATAGGTTGATGATCCATTTCATATTCTAGAGGTTAACTAAATTAGGACACTACAATATAATGATTAGCTAGTTACAATATTAAGTGTTAGGTACCTGAAACATAAGGTAGTAGTTTATATTCCTTTAATGTGTTTTGAGAATTAGTAGTTTATTCTGATTTAAATCTTTTTCTATATTTACATGCGTTTATTTGCCTATACTCAGTCAATGTAGGGTGTCCATAATCCACGAATGCATATACATTTCCAACACTATCTAAAGCTTACGATTCTTTGGTTGATGATCTAATGCAACCCTCTTATGAATGATGAACTGCTTAGTTATGGATCCTCGGGTCCTCTGAGCCATGTGCATAACTAGTAACACAAAGTTAATTAGACATTAGATATGGATCCAAATTTTTGGAAACATTTCTAGGGATGTTGCTAAGTTTAGGATTCATTTGTGTTTTTAAATTTTTTTTCAAGCTTTTATAGGATATTAAACTTTATTTTTGTATTATGGTAAATAGGTATTTAGGAGTCAACAACAACATTATTTACTAAAAATGTGAAGGAACCATTGATTTAAAGAGTTTGAACCATTGCATGTAGAGGTAGAGAGATGTTTTGGGAAGGTTTCTCCCCTTCGTACATGAAGCATTTGAAGACATCAGTGGTTATAGAAAATAGATTGAGGGAATCAAAAAAGAAGAATTATCCCTTACACCGATAGCTACACCAAACACAAAGAATACTTACAAAAGATATTTTGATGTCATGGGTGATGCAACAATTGATGATCCAACAAAGCATGTAATGTTTGAATTCCCAATAACTAAATAGGAAAGGGTTGTTGCTTTGAAGAATATACCTCCTTCAACATTGCCTATTTTATATGGATTGGTTATGAAGGATCCAAAAGCATTTCTTTTTGAGTTTGATGTGCTATGATAGAGCTATGACTACACCTGTTGGTGTTCCAAATATCAACAGAATCAATGAATCCTAAAGAATTAGCCAAGGTCTTATGCTCAGACTCAAAGGTTTATTTGGCCAACTAATAAGATTCAGTCAAATACTAAGATCTTCTACACTTTTGGCTCTGTAGGACCAAGGTGGGTCAACCTACACAATGCCTAAAACCTAATTCAACCATACACACTAACATTTCTTTTTATAGCATATAAATCCCAAGAAAGACACTAAGAAAGCATTAACAACCTCAAATCTAGCTAAATTCTGGGTATATCAACACTTAATCAACAATTGGGAAGTAGGACACAACACCATACAACAAGGATTAAAATGATTTTGAATTTAAAGATGTTTCTGAGTTGCACTAAGTTGCAAGATAAATCAGTGCCTAATTCTGGGCATTGCAAGATAAATCAGTGCCTAATTCTGGGCCATGGAGTCAAACACATAAGATGAATTCATCAGAAAATTAAACTCAACCAATGGATTTAAATTGTTAATGCATTGCATCAACAAATCCCCTTCTGTTATCATTCAAATTCTGCTTATCAAATCCAACCTACATACTTCAATCACAATCACCTGCTCAAATAATTTTAACCATTTCATTGAAACAAAACAAAGAATAGATAAAACAATCTCAGAGAATTGAGATGCCAAACTCAAAGATACTTGGTATTATTGAATTTAAATGACTAAAAGTACACAAAACTAGAGACAATTTGAAGATATTCATGACTTGCATGATTTATTTGCACAAACTAGATGATATTTGCTCATGAAATCAGCATTATCAGTTTTCCAGACTCAAAAATGACTCAAAACTTTACATTTCTCTATCTACCCAGCCCAATTCAGAGCATCAAAATTATTTTCTAACTATTACAAAATGAGAAGAAAAGAGTAGAAATACAAGAAGAGACATCTCCAGCAGAATCCCTAAAATTGATCGGGAAATGCCATCTGAAAATCTATTCACCGTTGATCAACAAAAGAAAGGCTCTCTCCTCTCTCTGCAACAAACTCATTTTTCCTTTCAAATTTTCCTTTTTTTTGTTTGCTCTTTAATAGAAAATTTTGTCATGTGATGAATTTCACCATTCCATTTTCACCCAGTTTTAGAAAATATTTCCACTTGTTGCTGGAAAAATATCCCTGTGCCCATGAGAATTCCCTTGCTGTGTTTTAACTTGCACATTCATTTTACAATAGTGAATATTTTTCACTTTATAAAATATCCAATACCATTCATAACATTTTATTTCACCTTACTTCTGCCCATCCACTAGGTAACATACTTTACCAGTATCTCCATGCCATTATTTACTTTACCTCAGCTAAAGGCATTTCATTCACACTTACGGTGGAGACATTTTTTATTTCAAATATTAACATTTGATTTGAAATATTTCTCCCTTCACTATCAAAAATATTTCCCCTTATAAAAAATGCCTAGGCAGCAACTTTACCTGTGCCTTCATTTAATTTTAAAGCTTTGTATTTAATATTTTAAATGTGCCTTCATTCACGTGTCGGGCCTACTTTTATTGGCCTTTTAAAACTTATCGCGGGCAATATTTAATACCTCCAAGTGTTTTTCTTTTGTAGAGAAGGCAAATGAATGAATGAATGATTTTAATTACGTCTGCGAGACCAGCCAGTCTATGGGACCCAAGAGATAAAAACCGGAAAACCGCCTTTGCCAAAACAACAAAACCGCTGCACCAAACTACCTGCTGTTGTTTTCAATCTCTTTGCTGATTTTGTTTCTTCTACTGTGAATTTTGGTCAAATAACTTGCTGTTTTATCAATCTTTTCCTCTTCAAACAAAGCCGCTAATGATTTGACTTTTAACAAATCTGAGTAACAATATCGGATGTCCTCATAAGCTTGGCACTCCATAACGTAGTGCCACTCTGTCTCCACTAAACCCGAAGTGCAGAAACAACAGATTCTATCCGACCACCCCTCTTTGGGTATTTTCCATCTGCCTGTTTCGCATCTCAAACGATGCGAGCTAGTTCTCAATTGAGCTATCAACATTTTAGCCTTCCATTTTATATCTGCCCCTATGTAAAATTTTTGTTCATGATCACAAGTAGGATTAAAATGCAGAACATAGTGCTCACTCTTCCGGCCAAGTTGCTTCAACCACATGGTGTTTTTGACTTTCTCTTTTACATACCTTTTCATCTCGACTTTTTTGCTTGGACACTCTTGTATGTTGATCCCCCATTTTCCCATCCACTTGACATTTTGTTTCATCCACGTGTTCTTCCTTCTAGTTAATTCTTCTTCCACCACAATTTTGGGCCAACGATGCTCTTCCATATTCTCTATTCTTTGCAAATAGCCTAATAAGCGAATTAACGCTGCCATTTCCATTGGAAAGGCCCCAGCTTCAGCTAAAACAATCTCATAAGGGACCGTATTTTTTATTTTGAAATTACTTGTGATTAAGTGTTTTTGAAGTCTTTCTATTTGTTTCCATTTTACAGCTGACGTGCTGCTGCCCCAAACTTCGCAACCATAAAGAACCACCGGGGTAACAAGCAGCCCAAAAAGCTTCTTTTTTGTTCTCCAATCCCATAGCTCAGCTGACCTACATCTATTTTGGAGTAGGTAAAGAGCTTTCCAACCCCCTTGAATTCTTTTCGTCCTACACGCCTCCCAATTGAGATTGTTACAAAAATCTAGTCCCAAATATTTGTATTCATTCACCACCTGCAAAGTGTTTCCCTCAAACTCAAAATTTATTTGTTTTTTGGCTCTTTTCAACGTAAATATCATGACCTTGGTCTTGCTGATGTTGACCTGCATCCCCACATCTTGACAGAAAAGTTCCAAAGCTTTTAGGTGCTCTTGAAGACTATTTTCAGAATTTGCTCTTGAAGACTAAAAATTTAAAAGAATTATCGGCTCCCCTCTAAGCCTCTTACCCATGACTTGACCTGGGCCCACCTGTGCCACGTGGCACGTTTTCGCCGATCTCGCGGGCTTTAAAGGACGAGCATCTCTATCCTGCGATTTGGTGGAGAAGGGCCCAGATTGAGCTACACTTGGGTCTCCATTCTCAATCATTGATCTTCCATTCCTTTCTGTTGCCCTAATTTCATTTTGTCGTGCATTCACTCTACTCTGCTTCTGCAATGGGGGTTTTCTCTTCAAGCTATGGCGGCAACCTCCCTAAAATTTTGGAGCCTCTTCAACTAATCTATCCCATATTCATACCCTGCACTTCTATTCTCCTAATTGGTGCATAGCGGGTTTTTCTCTATGGTGCCACATTTCCTGTGCACATCTTGATTCATTTCTACTTCAAGCTCACATTTCTCATGTGAAGAAACTTCATTACCAAGAGATTTAACACAGATTCATTTTGTTTCACACAAACTTATTCAATGTAGAAACGCCTTCAAATGGATCCCATCTTTATATTGTTTGCTGCCACTTTGTGATCCTCATGGGTACCTTCTATGTCAATGTGTTTCCATTGTCAATGCATGAAGCCTTTTTTACATACCCATACTGCGTGCAGGAAATCTACTGGCTACATTTGTTGAATTTTTTTTGAAGCAATTTCAACATTCCACTTTGCACATGTGTTGTTCTGGCATTCCATGAGACCACACTGCTTGGGGTTTTCTTGTTTAGCATATTGTGTATCCTCCCTTTTTTCCCATGGTGCGGGTTCTCAACAACCATCCATATATTACCTATTTTGTGCCTTTTCCAGCAGGCATCGACCCCTTCATTTTGATGCGCAGTAACTGTGGGTGTTCCATTCAGTAGCACTAAGCGGCCCTTATATGGCGCAATGGTTAGATGAGATGATTTTACCACTTCTTGTCAACTGGTGCGTAGCTTAGAGGATGATGAATGAGTCAATATCAATCACAGTGATGTCCAATCTCTGAAGAAGTTTCCTTCATGCCATCCATTGGTTCTTTCTTAAATTACACATCATAGAATGGAACGTTCACTTGAACGGTATGGTTAACCCAACATGTATGTTTCTTGTTCTTATTCTTGAGTCTTCTCAGCTGGTATGGCGTCCTTTTGCATCTCTCTTTCATCCGTTGGAACATCTCTTAGAGGCTTTCAATAACTCCATTTTGTACTCAGCTGCAATACTGCAATGGTGTTTACTTGGAGTTAACTGCATTTGCTTCAAGGTTTCTAAAACCTTTTCAACACATTCACATTTTGTGCATTTCTAGCCACTATGGCATTTGATACAATGGCATACATTAGTTGAAAGTTCATTTGTCCCTTGCTGTGTGGACTTGCTCTTCGCATTTGTTTGCAAATTTCTGAGAGATTTTCAATAGATATAGTTTGTGGGTAAGCTGCGTTGGACTCTCCTCTACTGGCACCATTAATTCAAACAAAATCTTCTTTGTACTCGATGCCTTGATGAGCATCCATAACCTACTTTTCTTATTTCAAAAATCTCTATACAGGATATCAAGGAATTTGGAGTTCCTCATATTTAAAATACCTTGAGGCTTTCAACTTCATTTCACATTAGAACCTTTTGCACTAGATTAACACTATGAGCGCATTTCCAATATTGATCTCATTCTCTAAGATATCATTTCATTAAGGTTCGGTGTCAAACATTTTGTATATGCCACATTTCCTAGATCATAGTATCAACATGATCAACAAGAGCATGTTGGGTCCCTAAGTGGACCCGGCTTAAAAAAAAATTCGTTTTCAAACAAATTTTATCCTCAAACTGACCTGGAACAACTTCAGAATGTATCAAAGATGAAAAGATGAAATGGGTTTTCATTAAAACTCACTTTCAAGCACAGTTGAAAAATGGTGAAAACTGGCCAAGTTGGCTCCAGAATCAACTTTGAAAACTGATCAAACAGCCTTGTGAAGACCTAAAAACTTGCAGGCATGCAAAAATTCATCACGAGAATGCAATTCAAAAGACAGATAAGAGAAATCAATCACGAAGAAAAATTTATTAACTATCAAAGTCGCCCACTTGAACTTTTTGCAACAAACAGTTGTTCTGAACCAATTGAAACCCAAGAGATCACCTCATTGCAAAAATACCAAATCAACTCCTAGCGAGTTGCCACTAGACACAGTAGATCATGTTGGCATAGTGAACACGTGTGAAAATAAATTTCCTTGAATCATCATTCGTCAAAAGATATTGACGGTCGAAGTTGACCTCTCAGAAAGGCTGTTAGCAATGCAAATGCAAAACTGAATAAATTGCATTTGGTTTTGATCTGCTAAAAATAACAAATCAACTCATGAGGCTCTAAAAATTGACATGTCAGCTCATCTTGGTATGGAGAATACAGAGCAACAATCTCTTTCTCTTGATGATTGACTGGTATCAAAATCCAAGCTCAAACGGGAGGCTACTTTGCAAAATTGAAGGTTTGCAAACAACAGAAAAGTGCCAAAACCCTCTAGCTTCAATTTTTGAAACCTTGACAAAACTCATCGTAGGAAGCTGGAAATTGACATTCCTGCTCACATAGGACACATGAGTGGGCTTGCAAAGGGATTTTGCATGAAAATCAATGGGCTTCAAATTGTGACCCTCCAAAGTAGGTCATTTAGGCAAATTCATCAGGTGCACTTCTGAAAGTGCAAAGGAAATTTTTTGAAATGGGCATCTCAAATTTGGGAAATTTGAGAGTGCCAACAAGACCAAAGATGCTCACTGATTCAAATTGTTCCTAGCTACATTGAAAGATGTTGCTTTGTGTTTGTTCATGGGGTTGGGAAGGAATGTCGTTCCCAATTGGGATACAATCAAGATAAAATTCTTGGAGAAATAATAGGATTACTACAGAGGCATAGATAAAAAGAGGGATGACATCTCTAGGATGTCACAAAGAGAAGATGAGCCATTGGAAGATTATGTTGAGAGGTTTCAGTTCTACCTCAAGAAATCACATCAAAACAGACTTTCTGATGACTCCTTAAAATTGGTATTTTATGGGGGGTCCATGGATATTACATGAACACTCTAAATACCATTGGATTATGATACATCTCTCAATTTACTTTTGATGAGATTTGTAAGATGTGTAGAAACTACTCTAGATTATTCATTAAGAAAACTAGGGTTAATAGAACTCCTTCCCTCACCAAGATATCTACTGGCGTTTCAAGGGTAGAGCTTAGCAATATTCTACCTAATATGAAGGAAGACATCATTAGCCATTTAGCTACTTAGTTGGATACCCTCCATATTGAAAAGAATCAGGAAGAAGAAGAGGCAACCCTAATATAATTCTATCCACATTGTTGCCAAAAGTGCATCAATTACAAACACAAAAAGTTGGCAAGCATCTTTGAAGAAAAGAAAGGGAAGCTGAAGTTTCATACCCTAAAGGATGAAGAAGGCCAACTATTTTACATTTCCCAGCACAAACCATGGAAACCCAGATAAGGTATGCCTCAAGACCCCCTGTCCTACAATATGTCAATTCCAGGTAGTAACTCAAACTTTTCAAATTGGAATCATCAAGCCTAGACTAATGTCAAAAATTCACCATGCCCAATACCCCAAATAACCAATTGGAATCAGCAACAACAAGGGATGTGGCCATTAAAACATTACCAAGGTCCAAACTACAATTCCCAATGGCCACCACAACAAAACCAATGACCATCATAGTGGTGAGAAGGCCAACAATGGAAAAACCAAAATAAAAGTTACCCTCAACCACAATAACCTACCCTAATGCCAAATCTAGCCATGGCTGCACCATCACAACCAAAAGATCTCATTTTACAGCACAACCTACACCTAACCTCAACAATAAGCTTGTTCAATAGGTTTATGCTAACGATACCATCCAATACCCTACCTATGGGGTGGATGTGAGTGATGTTCACCTCTGTTCAAGGAAAATGCTAGTTTGGCCTTCATCTCCTCACATGATAAAGTTGATTGATGTGGAAATACCAACATAAAATATGGAAAAGAAACACAAGGAACCTACACAAAATCAGGTTAAACTAACCAATTGACATAATTTCAAAATCGCCATTCCCTGAAAGACTAACTATATAAAAGAATCATTTTGAAGTTGAATTTGAACTATTAGGATAAATCAAGGATTTTTGCATAAAGATATCCCTCATATAGGAAATTAAGGAAATTTCAATATATTCCAAGACAATGGGAGAGTTATGCCTTAAGAAGCCAATAATAAAATGGAAAGAACCTCATATTGTGCATATTTTATGACAATTCGTAGATATTATGTTAGGAAACATAGTTATCCCTAAATATGCAGACCCTAGGAGCCTTGTTGTAGATGTCAAAATCAATGGAAATCTCATCAAAAATCCTGTAATTGGCCTAGGAGTAGCCATCAATGTGATGAAAAATGAAACCATGAAGCAATTGTAGATAATAGAGCTCTTACCTACACCTAGACTATGTTACAATTAGTAGATAGGTCAACGATTAAACTAGAGGCAATTATAGAAGGCTTGGTTATCACATTGAACTCATGGGAATACCTTGCCAATTTTATGGTGTTACAACCTAAAACAAACCTTGCAGGATACCCATTAATGCTACGAAGACCTTGGTTGGCTACTGTAGATGCCTTCATAGGTTGTAGGTTTGGTAACATGATCGTTTCCAATGGAAATGTGACCAAAAAACTAGTCTTGTACCCACCTACATAGCCACATACATATTTGGATCAAATTGTATGGACTTCCCTAGATGAGGATGATCAATACTCACTACGAACATTAATGACTATTGAATGTAGTTGTATGTTGGAAACACAAGATCAAAATATCTCCAAAGGACCAAGACAAGACAACCTTTACTTGACCTTGGGGTACATATGCCTATTTTGTCTTGCCATTTAGGCTATGTAATGCCCCTACCACATTTCAAAGACTAGTACTAAGTATATTCTTTGAATTTTCTCATGATTCCATGGAGGTTTACAAGGATGAATTTATAACCTATGGGAATACTTATGAGGAAGCATTGAATAACTTGGAGAAAGTACTATAGATATGTCAAGATCACCACCTACCCTTAAGTCATGAGAAATGTTTCATGATGATGAATTAAGGAGTAGTCTTGGGACACTTTGTGTCCAACAAGGGGATAGGAGTGGACCCAAAAAAGATTGAGGTAATTTCCATACTACCTATTCCTCAAAAACAAAAGGATGTCAAAAGCTTTCTTGGTCATGCTAGCTACTATAGGAAATTTATATAAGATTTCCATAAGATTGCAACATCATTGTTTGTTCTCTTATCTAAAGATATAGAATTTTACTAGAGCCTTGCTTGATGACATGCCTTTGAATCCCTTAAAGCAACACTTACTAAGACTACAATTTTGAGAGGGCCAAAAAAGACCATACCTTTTCATATACACACTGATGCATTTGATTTTAATATAGGAGCCATCTTAGGACATGAAGAAGGAAACTTAAAATATGCTATCTACTATATCAACAAAAATATTCAAGGTGTAGAGATGAATTATACAGTCACTAAATTACATTAACCATCAACAAACAAACGCATTCCATTAGATGAGGTATCAATAGATGAGCCACCAAACTCGCCTACTGATATTGCTTAGGTATAATTTTGCACTACTTACCACATGCACACACATGTATAGGTGACAATTGACAACCTTCATTTTTTAGACCTATAGTAGAGTTCACCGGACATGCAACATCATGCCCCAAGGCACATCATTCATAAGGGACTTGTTTCTTCAAAATCTCATAGCACTTGCCACATGACAATTCATCCATGCCCATAGGACATAGTACTTACTTTCATATAGAGTTGCATATTCATACCATTACACATAGTGTAAGGAAACTTGCAACCATCTAATGACAATTTTCACATAACCCAAAAGAGATATTCATGCAAATAAGTACTCAGAATCCACATGCAAGAGAATAGACAACATACCCATCAAAGATGGCACAAGATATACCCTGGGAAAAACCTCAAGAGGGAAAAACCCAGCCTCCAAAAGCATTCATACTCCATCATATTGCTCAACAATAAAGCAATACAAGAGTTACAATGAATACCTCTGAAGCATCAAGCCCTCCAATGCATTCCCATGTGTCCAAGCATGAATCCACACATCCCATTCCATGCTTCACAAATGCACTCCACAAGAAGACTCAATAATGACAACCAACCCACTCAACCAACCTAAACCACTACACATGTATTTTATTTTATAAACACAAGCTCATACAAAATACAGCTAGTGGTAAGGTAAAACCATGTACCACAAAACCATGTGAATACAAAACCACTAACCCCTTATTTAATATTGGGTACTAAGACATCACTTTATTTAATATTTTCCCAATATTAAATTATTATCACATGTCTCCCACATGTTAAATAATAATACAATGTTACAATACAACATCAAGTGGTCCCAAAATAATTACTTAGTGTGATTATCCACACCACCAAGGTGCATCACAACTAAATAATTAATTAATTACAACATTATAATAAATTATTTTATGAAATGGTGTACAACACCATATCCCAACACATAGCAATCACTACTCACTTTCATATCACTCATACCATTCAATAAATTCCACTATTCCATCATGTACTTTCAACAACCTTTCACTCACCTCTCCCAATTCTTTTCCACGTGCTACACTTCATGCTAAATAACCTTTTCATTCATAACCACCCGCAATACTTCACTATGAACTCGTATCATTTTAAATATTTCTCCATTTTGCATGATGACATCCATTCATTTTCACACATGCCAATTATCACCTCACAACATGATAACATATATTTCTCTCATGAATGACCTATAATTAACATTTAAACTTACGAAATTTGTATACATTTATAATTCATGCATGTATTTACAACTTCATGTTTAAAATTTCTAATGCTTAATATTTATTATCCTAACCATTTTGTACCCGCTATTTGAGGATAAATAGCATCATTAGTTGGGGGAGGGGTAGTCAAAAGTTCTTTATTGTTTTAATTTCCTATCTATCATCAAGAATTTGATAGTTTCAAAGTAGAAGTTAACAAAATTAGCAAAAGGTTATTCAAACCAAAGTATAGTAGAAGAAAGCAACAAAATTGGTTGAATTATAGAAAGTAGTAGAATTGGTCAAATTATAATGGGAGGAGATGTTGTGAGAAGAGATCCCACAACTCACATTTTACTGTTAGAAGATAGGAAATGCTTGCCTATTTTCCAATAGGCAGGTTGGTTGGACTATATTTTCTCAGACTTATAGAGTATAACGAGCTCATGACCCAAAATTTTTCCAATAATTTACAAAATGATGAAGCTATTGTAAGGGGACTAAGGGTTGATTCCTTAGAAGTAGCCATAAAAGAGGTATCATGGCTTCCAAGAATAGGAGAAAAATTTCCAGTCAGGATAGGTACCATTGCTGTGAGAAATGAATTTTCATTACTAAGAGAAGATCTAGATTCTTCATCACAAGGTACAAAACATATTTCTTTACCTTGGATCTAGGAATTAGTAATTTCATATATTGTCAAATATTTATCTTGTAATGGAAGGTAGTCATTATTGTATACTATACATTTTAAGCTACTCAACCATTTGCACCATTAGAGAATGGTGAATGTACCCAATTTTTTGTATAATTTGCTAAATTAAATGTCTATATCATATAAAAAGAAGAGGAATTAGTCTTCTATTTCACACTTTTTTGGTCACTTTACTGGTTAAGAGGTCTAAGAATTCAATTCCCTAACATTTATTGGGAGAATTTTTTAGCCAGTAACAATGTTAACAACATTCTCCCAAGACAAAATGTAGAAGAAAGACCTATGAAGAACAAGAAATGAAAGAACCTCCAATGATTGCATAGTGGGAGACATACCCTCTGGTTCTCCTAATGCACCACCTACCCACAATATAGAGGAACTTGAAGAACATAAAGAGAATGAAACTCAACCTACAATTTTTGCTAAGCAACCCATAACTGAAGGGGAGACAAAAAACCTTGCTTCTACATAAAGGTCTTTAAAGCCCAAGAAAAGGAAAGGTACAACCTCTAATTCTAAACTAGTAAAGAAGAAGAAATGACCTACACCATCAAGAAGGCAATAGCATCACCTAAGGAAAAGAGGGCTTGTGAAAGGTAAGGATACAAGTAGAAAATGTTGTTGTGATAGAAATAAACATAATTTCTAACAAAGATATTCTTGATAGTGACATAAAAACACCAATATTATAGACTTTATACTTGATTAACACTTTTGATTTAGATTTAGAAGATATTTTATGGCTAAGAAAAAGAAAAAATCTCCAAGAAGCCATATTTCAGGAGGGTTTGTGCAGATAGAGGAGGTTGAGGAAGAATATTTTTTGGAAAAGGAAAAATAATTTCTGTTGTAAGGAATAAATTCAAGCAAGGAACTGCAAGAGGCCATGCAAAGAATAAAATATTTAGAAGAACAATTTAAAGTATGCCAATAGAAGGAAAATGAGAGGGATGTGGGAATCAGAGAGTTCGAGGAAAAATTGCAAAAATTTACACAAGGGTCAAAGATAGAATCATTGGTGCAACTTGATATAGTTAAGATGAGCAAAAGGGCTCAAAACCCTGGGAACCCCACTAAATATCCAAGAACCACCACTTTTCCCACTGTGGTGACACTTGGCATTGAATTGTGGAATAAAACAAGGGATATTTCTTAGAAATGAATAGATTGGGAAAAAGAGAAAGAAAAATTACTAGCCACACATGTTAGAGTGATTGAGAAGCAAGAAACATAAAACAAGAAATTGAAAGTGAAGATTGATGAGTTGGCAGCTAAAACAATACAACTAATGAGGTGCAGACCTCCTGCCAAGGCCTACACTCTATTTTTACATGAAAGATTTCTTTGTTTTCAATTTAGTTGGATAACTAGTGACCTCCCCCTTGCTATGAATTCATGAACATTATTTTTACAAGCTTTCTAACAATCCACCACTGAGATGCAAGATCAGTTGTGTGAATTTTATTTACACAACCTAATTCTTTCTTATGACACTACATGGAACCCACTCATATTTGTGGGAGATGTTTAGATAAGGGCTCTAGGTTCCTATATTATAAATGAAAATCAAAGAGGATAGTTAATAAGGGAATATCAAGAAAAAGAGAAGTCACTCTCATTGCAGTTGAGGGAGGAAGCATCAAATCCTAATGCACTGGTGGACCAATGGATATATATCATAAAGAAGAGGGGAGTAGAAAAAAAATAGTGGAATGTAGAGAAATATTACAAAATATTTAAGAAACTAGGAGCAGTGACAATCAAGGAGGCACTTGAATTTTCCAAATGTAGATGGAGAGAACTCACCCTAGATATTAAGAAGAAGGAACCTCATTTTGTTTTGAATTATATGGCAACAGTTGTGAAATCAAACAAGTACATTACAATTGCCTTGAGAAACTGAATCACTTGGCTTTGATGTAAGGGAGGATGGTCTTCAATCTATTCAACACAATTCAAGATCAATAAAATAATGATTAGATTCATAAACTCCTTAAATGCACCTTTGCCACTATAACCCTGTCCTTTATTAGTAAGTCAACAAACCTAATTTTTTGAAAACTTATCTCATCAATCCTTCACCATCTCCAAAGGGTCTTAACAGTTTTGAACACCCTTTATATCCAACTTAAACATATCAAAAAACCAATATAGGTTCCCTTTTATCAACTCTCTCAAAACCCTGTTGTAATGCTGCCCCAAAAGACCAATTAGGTCTATTTTACAAGGTAACTACTCTTCAATCTCTCCACCAACCAATGAAACCTGCTCAAACCTTCTAGGTAGTCTACAAAAGGACCTTTCTAATTGGTTTTAGCCCCTCCAACTCCCATTTACCCATTGAACTTAAAAATCCTCAACTTTCACCATTAGAGGGTAGGGTTTATTCAAAGTCTAGGTTCCCAACCTCTCTTAGCCTTGAAAAATCCTTCAAAACTCTTAAAAAGGTTTTCTTATACTCACAAGCCTCTCACAAAGTCTTAACCCTCAACATTTCAACACTCTTACTCACAAAACCACCATTTTCCTTCACAATTCCTCACAAAACCCTCAAGACAGTCACTGTTCTCCCTCAAAACTCATCATCAAGACCAATAACTTCTTCCTACCAACCTAAACTAACATTTTTGTGCCCATCCCATGGATACACAATGATTACAGTTAGTGGAATGGGCATTAAATCATGTTTTAGTCTACAAAACCCTTAACAAGGTATATCGACCTGTTACAGAAGAATGGAGATAAAAGACTTCAAACATAGCCTCAAAGACTCCAACCAAGTAAAATTTACAGGTAAAAAACCCATCCGCAAGATTTTGGAGTGATCAGTTGTTGTACGGTCACGTATAATCCACTGGTAAAGTTGGATTTATACAAAAGCACAGTAAATTGATGCAAAATAGGGGTCCTTTTATTAGTTTCTTCTACCAAAATGGTTTCAACAACCTCTTACATCAAAGATTTACAAGTTTTTATACATTTATCACCTCTAACTACCCTCCAAAACTAACCATTCAACTTACAAATTCCACTTGACTGTTGGTCTCCCCAAATTCTGCATTTTTGCAATTACAACTTGACAATTTTGTATTTTTGAACCCCCAAACCTTCTAAACACCTCTAATATGACCTAATACACTATTCAATGATCAAATATGACCTTATTCAACATGTTCCATGACTTGACTCACTAAACCCTTCATAACCCCTATTTAGATATTTTGCTCTTTCAAGCATGATTGACAACATTTCAACATTGCTTTACAAAAAATGATCTCAAAATACATCCTAATGGTCTTTTTAGACCTTATTGACTCATTTCATGACCTCAACCTCCTAATTCAACCTTTGAATAATCATGTTGATCAAATTCAAATGAAACCAATTGGGTGCTCTTACACTAGGCTTCCAATCACTTTTCATCTGCCTCTCCTCATGTTCCCTATACCACATTGGACAAGAAGGAAGTGAGAGGAAGATGTTGTAGTAGATAAAAAAAGATTGAAAAATATCTTAGACCAATAGGGTTTCTCTTTGAATCAAGGAAAAGGAGTGACCACAACTATGAATTATAGAGAAACTGCACTGTAGTATATAACCTTCAACCCTAAAGTTTGCTTGAGGAGAAGCAAGAGCTTTAGTTGGGGGAATGATGGGATTTAGAATTAGCTAGTTTCTTATTGTTGTTTCATGCTTTTTATCATTACTTTTTGCTAATATTTAAGACATTACCAAGACCTTTCAGACCTTTCATATATTGTTAAGTAATTATTAAACATTTGGATTGGAAATATGTTATGTTAATATGTGTATGTATGATTTTTGAATTTCCATGAAGTTTAGTAGGATTTTATGTTTAATTTATGGTTGTTGATAATGAGAATGCCTTAGGAAATAAAACTAATATTTGAAATAAAATACATATGTTAACCCATAGTAATGTGCTTTCTAACCCGTAACATAAAGATTGTAGTTTGTTGCAAAGGAGTCAATTGTTTGCAAAGCGACCACTTTCAAAGGAAGATGAAGATGATAATTTATTGATAATTTTTTGGATCATCTAGTATTAACCTTATCCACCAATAAGAAAACTAGGAGAAGAAGTCTATTCTCAACATGACTAAATTATGACAAAGCATGTTTCTATTAAAAATGGTTAAGTTTGTTGGGTATATAATCCTTATTTGATTTTTATACTCCTTTAGTAATTATTATTTTCTATTTTAAGACTCAATCCTCTTCCTTTCCTTGAGGAAGATTTGACATATGTTCTTTAGTTTTTTTTCAGTTCATGAATAATGGGACCCTCACATACCCTATATAGTTGGGGGCCATGTCAAGGAGGAGATCTAGCAATAGTAGCAATGATAAAATGTAGTAGATCATACGTATTTTTGAATAAGATTCCAATAGATTTCCTATTAGATTGTGTGTAATAATTTTGTTTTTAGAATGCAATAAAGGATAATTAATTTGATAATATGTTTTGCTAAGTAAGTGATTGAAAAGATCTAGTGGAAGCAATAAATCAAGAGAGGGCCACTTGAGGTACTACTGAACCACTTCAATTCAGTTTGCTAGATTAGATTATGTATTGAGAATTTAAATGTATTGATAGTTTAATTAAATGTTTCTAGTTTATGTGATTGGAAATAAATGTGTTACAATTCCTGAATTAGAATTTGTAGGTTGATGTTCTGTTTCATACTCCGAAGGTTATCTAAGTTAGGAAACCACAATATAACAGTTAGCTAGTTGTAGTCTTAAGTGTTAGGTACCTACAACATAAGGTAGTATTTTATATTCCTTTACTTTTTTTTGAGAATTAGCAGTTTATTTTGATTTAAAGCTTTTATTGTATGTTTATTTTCCTATACTTAATCGATGTAGGATGTTCAAAATCCATGAATGCATATACATTTCCAACACTATCTAAAGCTTACGATTCCCTAGTTGACGATTTAATTTAGTCCTCTTGTGAATGATGAACTACTTTAGGGATCCTCACATCCTTTGAGCCGTGTGCATAACCAATAGCACCAAGTTAATTAGACAATAGAGATGAATCCACAATCATCTAGATACACAACCTCTTGAATGGTAGGTAATAAATTCTTAACAAAAACTTGGTAGTGCATCTTTATTGGGAAGGATTAAAATATAACAATGCAAGCATGAATTCACTTATTGTTCCTTGTTTGTATTTGATAAAATGGATACTATAACTTTAAGCCAATATTAACATTAAAATAGTGCACAAAAACATTTTGGAAATCTGTGAAGGAATAAACAAAACCATGAGGAAGATAATAAATCTACTTAAATACATAATCATTTAAGGTTATAATAAATAGTTTGAAAATAATATTATAATCATAAACATATTGTTGTGTAGAAAAATGTACTCCTTTACATTTTCACATTATGTTTGGGTCCCTCAATTAAATTGGACATAATTTTGCCTTAATAAGCCCTATTTTACATCCACAAGCCTAATAAATTACATTTTTTGAAGGGGAAACCTAACAAAAATTAATGCCAACACATAATTAATTACCTTGAGCAATGTGTGTTCAAGGAATAGGGACCTCGGACCCATTTTCCTATGGGAAAATGGATCCTCCCTATGCCTTTGGGACCAAATTTAAAATATATTTTTGGCAATATTTTAGTGTACCCAAATTCAAATTTCAATGTCGGCTTGTAATGTTTAATTTTTGGTAAATTAAGGATAGATATGTATAAATACAAGGTCTTTTTATCAATTCAAATCCTAGAAAATTCATGAGAACATCAATTCAAGTTCACAAGAGAAAATATTATGATCAAGAGCATTGAATGGTAGATTTATTGGTCATCTACATCAATAATAAATATCTCAAGCATCATGTCAAAGTCTTGTGCCATCATGCATGTTTTTGGAGCTAATATTGTGATATAGGTTTCAAGATCCAAGACTACATTCAAGTCAAGATTAAAGCATCAAGATCCACATCCATTGAAGCCATTTCATGCAAGATCAAGATCAACATTTCAGTCCTCCAAAGGTTTATTCAAGGGTTTGTTGAGTTGCAACATAGCATTGTTCATTCATCATTCCTTTCATGTTTCATTATTTCAATTCAAGGTTTAATTACCAAAATGGGGTTTGAACAAGGCAAACCCCTATCCACCAAAAAAAATATTTTCCTCTTTGTGAATGTGCAGGTTCATAGGTTGAAGAAAAGTTGAAGATCTCCAAAGAGCAATTTTGAAAAGTTGCATTTGTTGTAGCCTTTGTTGTCAAGCCATGAAAACTTAGATCCCAAATTTATTTTTGGCTTTTCGATAGTGGGATCTAGGGGAATCAGGAGTGTAGACACAAGGCCCAAGGATTGTAAACTCAGAATTTAAACCTCTACATAGAGACCCATGGGCGAATGAGTCCCAAGTAGCCTTCATAAACTATATTTTGGTGACAGGTACACATCACTTTACCATTTCTAGATCTGCTAGAAATTTGTGGTTTTTGTCTATATTATGCTTTAAATTGATGATTCAAGTTTGAATGGACATAATTGAGTTGATTTACTATTTTTAGTTCTTCTCCCAAAATTTTTGTTTAGGCTAATACCCCCATCCTCAATCATAATGAAACCATCAAATTCCCTCATTGAGTTGACTCACCTAAGGGTTGTAGATCAATTCTTTATGGGGATCTCATTTCCTAATTAAATAAAGGTAAATAGGTCCATTATACCCCCATTTTCTCCATTTCAAATTGGCGAACCTATTTTTCTATGTTTGATTTTGGTGAACCTGACTTTGTATAACAAATTTTTGAAAATTTGAGTCTATTTCAACCCTAAATCTAAGTTTTGCACTAAGTTTGCATTATATTTGCATTAGTTGCATTGCATTTAGGGTTATTTAAACTTGCATTAGTGACCATTGCATTTAGGGTTTAATCTTTCATGTTTGCATCACTTAATTCATAAAAAACAAAAAAATTGCATTAGGTTTGCATTCGTCTTGCATTGTATTTGTTGGAAACTCAAGGGAAAACAACTGAGAGGGGGGTGAATCAATTGTCACTAAATTTCAAACTTATTCAACTTATTAGCCTTATTCTCAAATCTGATCATTAATCATGAAAGCATAAATCAACAACACATCAGAAGCACACATAACACCAATATTCTTATGTGAAAACCCTGTTAGGGGAAAAACCACGGTGGAGGTTAGTCCACAAGATTATACCCTGTTAAAAGTATAAGAGAATATGAATGGGGAATGCACATGCATTCAAGCACACTGCCTAGAGCTCACTACTCAATTACAAATAGGCTTATTTCCCAAAGGAAGAAACACTGTCTTAAAGAAAGATTTTGATTAAATCCATTAGACTTTGAACTAAGAAAATAGCATCTGCTAATGCATGGTTATAGTTCTGGTTAAGCACATGAATACTTCTTCACTCTTCTTTACTCTTCTTCACTCTTCACTTTCTGCTCTTGATTTGAATGATCTAAACAATATTCACACACATGACTCACACAATTCACACTTTCAATCTCATTCACACTTCAAAATGATAAAATAATCACTCTTAGATATCCACAACAAGAGATTACATCACTATAACTCAGCTTCAACAAAATAGAAAGAAAGAATATAAACAGTCGGCTCAGATCAATACAGATTAATCATGAAAATCAACCAAGGTCGACCACAACATAGTGAAGACTGAAAATAACATCCTCAAACATGAACCACTTCAATTAATTACTCCTTGAAGATCCACAACACGCTTCAACACCTTGTGGGCCAAGAAAATGAAAAACATGAACACACAAGAGAAAATCTCGGATGACGAGCACAATGATCAATGTGGACGTACAACAAAGATAGATCATGAACTAGAACCATCCAAAAGCATCATGAAACACCAGAGAGGCATCCACAACAACTGAACTTACTGAAATCACATGATCTTCATTCAGGAACACAAACTGAAGTAATAGAAAAACTGTCAGAATACAAATCTTCATAACTTGATCAAATCTTCACGCAGATCTCTTAAACTTGACATGGATAAACTAAATATACTTATCAAGAAACCATTTAGTCCACAACCTCTGAACAATAATGTACTGATCACAACGACAGAAAGAACTTCACTTCACCACTGACAACCTATAACACTTCTTATTACAATTTTCTCAATATCCTAGACATATACAACTTCTAATGCAACAATGCTAATAGTGTTGACATCAATGACAACCACATATAAGCAACACACCGCAACATCCAACAATCTACCCCTTTGGCATTGATGGAAACACATGATGTGAAAAATACCATCAACACAACTACGCTTACTCCCCCTTAGGTTCTGACTCTTTTTTCCTCAATTCTTCTCTCCACAAAGATTTTTCACATTACACTTCTCCCCCTTTGACATCAATGGCAAAGATCTCTTCTATACAAGCTTTGAACCACATATCTAAACACCTGAACATCTGACTACTCCCTCTAAGTAGCAGGAAGCACAACATCAATCCAGATCAAAATATGATCATGAAATGCATAGATTGATGCAAATCAATGCATCCTTAGTTATAATTAGGAGGGGTAATCACCCCTAACTTCCCTCTGAGATACTCAAAATTATCCTTAGGTAACAACTTGGTAAAGATGTCTACAATTTTCTTCTTAGTAGGCACATACTCCAATCTGACTTCCTTTTCACTTACCTTCTCCCTCAAAAAGTGAAACTTGATAGATATATGCTTTGTCTTGGAATGCAACACCGGATTCTTGGAAATGTTAATAACACTTGAGTTATCACAGAATATAACAATAGGCTCATCATACACAATTCTAATATCCTTCAACATTTGCTTCATCTATAGTACATGGGTACAATTATTAGCAGCAACAATGTATTCTTCCTTTGCAGTAGATAAAGAAATAGCGTTCTACTTTTTGCTTAACCATGAAATCAACTTCTTTCCCAAGAAAATGCTCCACCACTAGTACTTCTCCTGTAATTCACATCTCTTGCCCAATTAGCATCAGTAAAGGCACTCAAAGTAAGATCATCATCTTTAGGACACCATAGACCAAAATCAATTGTCCCCTTCAAGTATCTGAAAATCCTCTTCACAATAGTCACACAAGATTCTTTAGGATCAACTTGAAATATTGCAACAATACATACAACATTCATGATATCAGGCCTAGTTTGAGTCAAATAAAGCAATCCACCAATCATTGATCTGTATCTAGTTTGATTTTCCTTCAGAGAATCATCATCAATTGTCAACTTGCATCCGGTCACCATGGGTGTACCAACTAGCTTTGAATCTACCATACCAAATTTCTTCAACAATTCTTTCACATACTTGGACTAAGATATAAAGATCCCTTTATCTAACTGAGTAATTTTCAATCCCAAGAAGAATTTCATCTCTCCAATCATTGAAATCTCAAACTCATTCTGCATCTCTTCAACAAACTTCATGCACAATTTGTCATCTCCTCCAAATATGATATCATCAACAAAAAATTCCAAAATCAAATCTTTATCATCATTCTTGAAATACAAATTACTATCAACAGTACCTTTGTTAAATCCAAGTTTCACCAAGTACTTATCCAGTCTGGCATACCATGCTCTAGGGGATTTTTTGAGTCCATACAATGCTTTCTTCAATCAACAAACCATATCTCCTTGATCGATCAATTGGAATCCATCTGATTGCTCAACATACACTCAACTCACCATTTAGAAAAGTTGAATTGACATCCATTTGATAAACTTTGTAGTTTTGTAAGGAGCATAAGAAAGAAACAATCTCGCAGCTTCAATTCTAGCAATAGGGGCAAAGGTTTCTTCAAAATAAATACCTTCCATCTGTGAATATCCCTTACATACTAGTCTTGCTTTGTTTCTAACCACTTCACCTTTTTCATTTAGATTTTTTCTAAAGACCCATTTAGTTCCAATTACATTCTTATCCTTAGGTCCGGGAACAATAATCCATGTATCATTCTTTTCAATTTGTTGTAGTTCCTCTGTCATTGCTTCAACCCAATGTTCATCTTTGCATGCTTCATTCACATTGTTAGGCTCAGTTTTTGAAATCAAACAATATTCTTTTGTAATCCTTCTCTTAGTCTGGACACCTTTGTTCTTATCACCTATGATCTGATTCTCTAAATGATTCAATCTCACATAACTCAAAGTCTTCTTAGAATTTTCTTCAACTTTAGGCTCTTCTTATCTCTCTTTCGTTCTTCCACCAGTTTCTCCTTCTTCTTGATCTTCTTGATTCACCAGAATGATTTGGACTTGACTTGAGTTTTGACCTTTGATTGTACTATCATTCTAATCATCAGAATCATATCCATAGGTTCTGGATAGTGTACCAAAGTCTTCATCAACCTTAACATTTGCACTTTCAACCATTTCCTTCAATCTTTTATTGTAACACTGGTAGAACTTACTCTTAGTATCATAACCCAGAAAGATTCCTTCATCACTCCTAGCATCAAAATTTCCTATATCTTCATCTCTTTTGATATAACACTTGCTTCCAAAGATCTTGAAATATCTAACAGTTGGATTTTGACTAGTCCATAGCTCAAAACGAGTTTGACGAGTATCACCTTTGATTTGTACCTAGTTAAGTGTGTACGCAACAGTACTCACAACTTCTCTCCAATAGATATGAGGTACATTTCCTTCCAACATCATGGTTCTAGCAGCATCTAGAACTATTTTGTTCTTCCTTTCCACAACTCCATTTTGTTGAGGGGTCTATGGTGCAGATAACTGTCTCTTTATTCCATGCTCTTCACAAAAAGAATTAAACTCACCGGAAGTGAATTCACCACCTCTATCTGATCTCAAACACTTAATATTTAGACATAAATTTGTCTCAACCATAGCCTTAAAGATCTTGAATTTTTTCAGAGCTTTAGATTTATCCCTTAAGAAAGTAGCCCACATCATCCTTGAATAGTCATCAATAAGCAACATGAAGTATATGTATCCTTGTAAACTTCTAGTTCTAGCAGGACCACACAAATCAATATGCACAAGATCCAACAATCCATTTGAATATTGTTGTTTACTCTGAAATAAAATTCTTGTTTGCTTTCCTAACTGACATTCCTTGCATATTGCATTAGTAGGTTTCATCAACTTAAGAAAATCTCTCACAACCTTAGTGGAACTTATCTTGACAATATTATCAAAGTTAACATGACACATTCTCCTATGCCACAACCAACTTTCATCAATTTGAGCAATCAAACAACTTTTACTAGCAACACTCAGGTGGAAAGTATTACCTTTTGTTTTTGTACCTGATGCAATCTCATTTCTAGAATTTCCCAATATTTTGTACTTACCATCCATGAACTAAAGATTGTATCCCTTATCAACCATCTTTCCAACACTTAGAATATTATGCTTCAAACCTTCAACATACAAGACATCATAAATATTATCCTTACCATCAAGAGAAATGCATCCTCTTCCACGGATCAAACCAACTGTATTATCACCAAATCTCACAACACCACCATAATAATTTTCCAAACTCATAAACTTACTTTTATCTCCTGTCATATGATGAGAAAAACCACTGTCAATTACCCATTCATCTTTCTCTTCAACTTGAGCAGCTAGGGCTTTCTCCACATTTGCACAATTAGTAGATTAAGTAGACACAAGATTATTTTCCTTGATAGAAATAGACACAAATTCATCTTCACTTGCATTTCCTCTATCAAATTCATCATCTGTCACACCTTCATCAACAACATAGTAGCACTTCTTTTGGAATTTAGGCTTGTTAAATCTTGACTTGGAAACTCTCTTAGGACACCTTGATACAAAATGACCTATCTTATTGCAAGAGAAACATTTAATAGGAAAATTCCCCTTATACTTACCTTGTCCTCTGGCTTCTCTTTTCACAATCAATGCCTCAATATCTTCAAGTTCTCTTTCTTCATCAAGCTATCTCATTTCATCCTCATACTTGAATGTCTTTCTTGATGAACTTTCACCCAGATCATATCTCTATTTATCTCTTCCAGAAGTTGTGGCCTTGAATTCAGATTCAACCTTAGGAAGGGAATCACTAAATTCACTCAACTCAAAAGCAGTAAGCTTACCAATCAGCATGTCTTTGGTAACATTTGTCACAGTTCAAAGCTCTTCAATAGCACTAGCCTTGAATTTTTAAGAATTGGGCAAGGATCTAAGCACTTGAGCAAAAATCTCTAATTCGTCTATCTGTCCATCGACACATCTGATACCAAATACAAGTTCATTCACTCTTTGCATGAAGTAGTAACATTTTCATCATCACCCATTTTCAACTTTTCATATTTTCCTTTCAGACTTTGTAGCTTAGAAATCTTCACATTAGCATCACCTTCATACAAGGTCTCCAAATTTTTCAGATATCATAAGCAGTCTTTAGATCTATCACATTTGTTATCTCAGTATCAGTCAAAGAACTCAACAAAGCCTCATTGGCCCTAATATTATACTCAACATCCCTGATTTCAGCAGAATTACTAGGACCATTCTATGGAATAACATATATATATTATAATGCTCCAATAGGGTTCACCAATGCATCTCAGATGGCACTCCATTTGAGTCTTCCACAACGAATAATTTGTTCCATAAAATCTAGAACTATCCTTCTTATAAGTCATCATCTCAAATCACCTCAAATTATTAAACTTCTTCCAAGGAACCTTCTCTAATACCAATTGTTGGAAACTCAAGGGTGGACAATTGAGAGGGGGGTGAATCATTTGTCACCAAATTTCAAACTTATTCAACTTATTAGCCTTATTCTTAGATTTGATCATTAATCATGAAAGCATAAATGAACAACACATCAAAAGCACACCAAGATTTTTACGTGGAAACCCTGTTAGGGGAAAGACCACGGTGGAGGTCAGTCCACAAGATTATACCCTATTAAAAGTATAAGAGAATATGAATGGGGAATGCACATGCATTCAGGAACACTGCCTAGAGCTCACTGCTCAATTACAAATAGGCTTACTGCCCAAAGGAAGATACACTATCTTATAGAAAGGTTCTAATTAAATCCATCAGACTTTGAACTGAGAAAATAGCATCTGCTAATGCCTGGTTACAGTTTTGGTTAAGCACATGAATACTTCTTCACTCTTCTTTACTCTTCTTCACTCTTCTTCAATCTTCTTCACTCTTCTTCACTCTTCTTTCACTTTCTGCTCTTCCTTCAAATGATTTGAACAATATTCACACACAAGACTTGCACACTTCACACTTTCACTCTCATTCACACTTCAAAATGATAAAACAATCGCTCTTATATATCTGCAACAAGAGATTACATCGCTATAAGTCAACTTCAACAAAATAACAAGAAAGAATATAAACAGTCAACTTAGATCAATAAAGATTAACCATGCGAATCAACCAAGGTTGGCCACAACATAGTGAAGACTGAAAATAACATCCTCAAACATGAACCGCTTCAATTAATTACTCCTTGAAGATCCACAACACGCTTCAACACCTTATCGGCCAAGAACATGAAAAACATGAACACATAAGAGAAAATCTTTGATCACGAGCACACCGATCAATGCAGATGTGCAACATAGATAAATCACAAACTAGAAACATCCACAAGCATCATGAAAAACCAGAGAGGCATCCACAACAATTGAACTTACTAAAATCACATGATCTTCATTCAGGAACACAAATTGAAGTAACAAAAAAATATCAGAATACAAATCTTCATAACTTGATCAAATCTTAATTCGGATCTCTGAAACTTGACATGGATAAAATAGATATACTCAGAAAGAAACCCTTTAGTCCACAACCTTTGAACAAAAACGTATTAATCACACCGATAGAAAGAACTTCACTTCGCCACTTACAACCTGTAGCACTTCTTATTACAATTTTCTCAATATCCTCGACATATACAACTTCTAATGCAACAATGCTAATAGTGTTGAAATCAATGAAAACCACATATCAGCAACACACCACAACATCCAATAATACTTGCATCAAGATCATTCTTCAATCATATAGGTTTAGATTTAGGTTCAAATTGCATTTTAAAAATAGTCATCTTGTTCATCATTTGACCTTATTTGTACTTGCATTTAAACACCCTCATCTAGAAAAACCTGTTATAGAAATCTTTGTTTGCAACCATAAACAAAAATCACATACAAAAGCCCAAAATTTGAAAATTTCAATTTTCAAAAACCATGAGAAAGGACCCATTTTACCATGGGAGAATGAGTCCCTATATAGACATTCTGACCAATTTCTGAGTGCATTTAAATCTCTGTTTTAGCTTCCTATTTCTACTATTCAAACTGTATTTTAAAATTCTGAAAAATAGTTAGTTATGTGGAAGAAAAGTTGTTATTTTGTACTATTTGTTGCAAATTCATAAAAATTATATTGCATTTCAATATTCAAAATCATCAAACCTATATGACAAGTGTTAAATTCTGAATCATTTCATAAGTTGGATAAATTACTTCTCATTTCAGGAACACACTCAAAATTCACAAAGTTAGTATCTTTCCTTTCCAAGTATGCCAAGAAAAAGCTCATTAAAAAGCTTGTTAGTCATTCTTCCAATATCTTTCCTAGTTATGAGAGTCTCTTAGCGCAAGAGAGTGAAATTTTTGACACATTCCTTAATTCCACATCCCCTAATATCTCTCCTATTTGTGAGAATGTTTTAGTGAAAGAGGATGTAAGCATAGACAATCATGACAATCATAGTTTCTCTTCTCCCAACACCTCTCCTACTTGTGATGAAGGTATGTTGGTGTTAGAAGATACACTCATTGAGAGCCATGACAATCTTGAAAGCTCCTCTCCTTAAAAATATCCTAGTTGGGAAGATATTGTGGAACAAGAGAATGAGATCATTGATACATTTCTTAACATCACTTTACCTAGTCTCCATTCATATCCCACTTGTGAGAATGCTTTAGTGAAAGAGGATGCAATCATGGACAATCATGACAATCACATGTTTTCTTCTCCTAATATCTCTCCTATTTATTAAGAAGATAGTTTGGTGTAGATGAAACACTCATTGAGAGTCATGAGAATCTTGTTTCTCCCTCTCCCAATGCTTATTTCACTTGGGAAGATGTTGTCAAATAAGAGGATGCAATCATTGATAAGCAAGAATACCACAATTCTTCTCTAGATGAAGTTATCTTACAAGATCCAATCATGGAATGTGATGAACATCTTGTTTGCTCCTCTCCTAAAAATTCTCCTTGTTAGATTAAAAAATGAAAAATAGCTAATACCAAGTAGCAACCACTCTACCCAAGATCTAAGCCCAAATTTCAAATCCAAATGTAAGAGAGTACCAATGATAAAAGAGAGAAAACAAGAATGAGAGCATAAAATAAAACTCCCCTATCATAGTTGATTATCTCCCTTGATCCTCCTCCATTCTTTATCAAGTTGCAAATCTTTTCCCTCGGATTTTGAAATGCTTGAATACTTGCAAACGACAATGATATGGCAACAAGAAATTTGGAGAATGTGGTTGTTTAGCCAAAATGATGGAGAAAGCATTCTTTTATAGAAGAACTATTCGAATGGACAAACAAGATTAAAGTTCTAAGAAGATGCCAAGATAAATGGTGGAGAATGAATGCACCACATAGTGGTAGGGTTAGGGACGACTAAGGATAAATGGTCAAGATTGAAAGAAGACCAGAGAGAATCAATGGTCAAGATTTGAAATGAGAAAGTGGAGGGAAAGTAGTGGAGAAAATTAAATAATAATTTTTAATTGAAGAAGGGAATCTTGAAAATTAAATCATATTATTATTTAATTTAGGAGAGGAAGTGGAGGAATAAAACAAATTATTTAATTCATAGAAGGAATCTTTGACCATATTTTAAATTTGGTAAAAAATATGGAGGAATAAATAATCATTTTAGATTATTTATTTATGGAGAAAGGGAAAATGAATACTTAATTTAAAAGTTATTATGCAACTACTTAAATTAAATATAGAGGCAAATAAAGAAAGTAGAATTAAATAATTAAGTAAAATTAATTATTTAATAGTGGAAAGGTGGTAAGAGGGAGTTAAATAATTTTAATAATTATTTAACTATAGAAGGGCGAAAAGGATCAATGAATAGATAAATAATTAGGAATAATTATTTAACTATAGATGAATAATGAAGAGCAAATAATTAAATAAATGATAATTTATTTAATTTATCAGAGGAGAATAAAGATCAAGAAATGAATTAATTAAATAATTAAAATTATTTAATTAATAGAGGAATGTGATCAAAGACAATAATTAAATAATTGAAATGATTTAATTATGCAAGGAAGAAGACCAAGACAATGGAAAAATGATGCTCACAGACCAATACATTTTTCATTGTCTACATTTTTCCTCTCTTTGACATAATGTAATTTGAGCGTTGTGCCAAAGAATAATCAAGAAAATATTTTTCAAATCATGCCCCGTGTGCCTTGGTGAAGGCTGGATAGACCCATGCCCCCTAAATTTTTTTTTCAAATTTTTTCAAATTTTGAGAAATTATTTTGAAAATCCATTTTGATGCACTGATAGGAGAAGAAATCAACTTACAGGCCTTCAGGATGATTGTAGGAAGGAAAGACGAGGGTGCGGAGAAGCTAGATGTTAGTATGGAGAAGACGGATGCCAACATGGAGTTAGTTAGATGAAAAAGGATTGGATGTTCTTGCTTAACAAATGTCAACTTGCATGTTTATCATCATTGGGCATCAAAATTATAGCAAATGAAGCAAGAACACCATGGTATGACATATACCAAGATGTGCAATGTTACCACTTGCAAAAGACAAATAGTCAAAAGACAATGCCAAAAGACAAGGAATGCCATGACTCATACTAAGGACCCAATTGCCCCAGTCTTTTTGCCAAGACAAACCACAAGCAACAATCAAAAGAAAAGAGATCATGATCCACCATCGCCCCTCTAAATCCTTCATGGGACATCCTCAAGGTAACTAGTAACATGACCAAAGACCAATAAAAAAGATAAGACCAACTAGACCAACAAAGCCAACAACCCATTAGATTAGTTGCTAGAGTTTATTTGATGATGAGATTGACGTGATTGATTGATCGACTAATTGACATGTTTGATTGACCGGTGTTGATTGATTGATAAGGTTGACCAATTGAATGATTATTTGACCTGATAAATTAATTGAAAGATTGATTGAATGACTAAGATTTGATTGACCAATTGACAAGATTGATTAACTAATTGACCAAATTGACCAATTGGTAGGTTTGACCAATTGACAAGATTGATTGACCAATGTTGATTATGCCTGGTTTTAGGATAGACATATCCTATTTAAGGAAAATGATAAGATTGATCAATGACCAGTGTCCCAATTCAGGAAGGATGTATTCTAAATAGGAAAAAATGATAAGACCAATGATTCTAAGATAATTGACCAATTTGAATTGAAGACTTGTTGGAAAGTTGATTTGCTGATTTGTGATTTGGTTTGAATAGTGATTGCTCGAAGACAAAAGACACGACCAAATTTGATAAACCCTAAAGGACTGACCTAGGGCCTTAGGGGCTCATCAATTGATGGCCTTTCCTACGTTATACACGTAGAGACCTCATAGTTCAACCAGACACAAACCAAAGTTGATATGACTCGAAAAAATCCTAAGGACAAACCTAATGTCTTAGGGGCTCATCGTTTGATGGCCTTGCCTACGTAGGAATGTGCAAAGACAATGTAGTTTGACCAAACTGACATAGACTAACTCTAACTCTGACTCTATTTTTGGAGTTTTGAAGTTTTATGATTTTTTTTGGATTTTTTGATGGTTTTATGATTTTTTTTATGAATTTTTTATGGGTTTTGATGTTTTTATGATTTTTTTGAATTTTTGATGGTTTTATGGTTTTTTTGTGGATTTTGATGTTTTTGATTTTTTTTGGATCTTTGATGGTTTTATGACTTTTTTGGATTTTTGAAGGATTTATGATTTTTTTTTGGATTTTTGATGGTTTTAAAAGTTGATACCATGTGTAGGATCCCATAAAGACATAAGTCAAGGAATTGCCCCTAGTCAGGTATAGGACCAACTTATTATGCACAAGGGGATTGATGGATGCAGAGGAAGGTCATAAAAATGAAGGATGCTAAATGTCAATGGTTCTCAGGCCATGTGAAGGATGAAAAAGATTTATTATGGACAAATGATATGTGTGAATGGATGGACGAAAGGTAGAAAATCAGGTAGAGTGATAGTAGACAGAGGGGCATAGAATGACTACGCATGGTGCCTATTTTCCAGGTTTTCACCATGGTACTTATCCAAAGCACCACCGAAGTGGTTTTCACTTTTGGGAAAATTATTTCTCTTTCTCTTTTTTTGTATTTTTGAATTTTTGAAAGGGATACTTTGGAAGCTAGGTGTAATAATTATGAAGATGCATGTTGTTGATGGGCTCAAGCAATAGTTCACCTTCAGGAGTAGACAACTGATAAGCACCGGACCCATATGTTGCTATGATGATGTAGGGACCCGACCAATTTGGCTCAAATTTTCCTGACTTTTCTTGATCCAACTAATTATTAGGATTTTCTTTCAGAACCAAATCACCAATGTCAAAGTATCTAGGTCAGACCTTCTTATTGTAACTACGTCGAAGGAAATTCTGATATGCCTACAAATGTGTTAAGGCATTCTATCTTTTCTCATCCCTCATGCAAATGGGTTGTACTGTACTCTTCTTCATCAATAAACTGGTGCATGGAAACTCTTAAAGATGGTAACTCAACCTCAATGGGAAGAATAGCTTCAGATCCAAAGGTGAGGGAATATGGAGGGGCACCAATGGGTGTACGGATGCTAGTGTGGTAGGCCCAAAGTGTAGGATTGAGTTGGATATGCCAGTCACGACCAACGTCATTGACAATATTCTTTAAAATTTTGAGTATGGTCTTATTAGATGCCTCAGCTTGACCATTACCTTGGGGATAATAGGGAGTGGTGAAATGGTGTTGGATATGAAACTTTTTACATAGCTCATGGACATATTTATTCTTAAAGGGTCGACCATTGTCTGTAATGATGGACTGAGTAACACCATACTGACATATGATGTAATTAAGGATGAACTTAGAGATTTTCTTTCCAGTAATATAGGTCATTGGGATGGCTTCCATCCATTTGGCAAAGTACTCAATAGCAACAAGGATAAACTTATTCCCATTGGAAAAAGTGGGTTGAATCTTTCCCATGAGGTCAAGTCCCCACTGAGAGAAGGGCCAAGGGGATGTAAGTGGATGTAGCTCTTGAGTAGGTGTGTGTACAAGATCTCCATGTATTTGAAATTGGTGATATTTCTTCACAAAGTAATAAGCATCTCATTCCATTGTAGGCTAATAATATCCCATCCGCATGAGATTTTTAGCTAAGGTAGGACTAGCAAAGTGAGCTCCACATATACCATTGTGTACCTCTTGTAAGGCCATTTGTGCTTCATTTGAGTCAAGACTTCTGAGAAGGGGGTTATCTATGCTACGACGGTAAAGGGTATCACTGATGATGACATATTAGAGGCTTGTTGGATAAAGGCTTTGTGTTGGTTTGTGGAAAAATTAGGAGGGATAATTTGGTAATTTAGGTAGTTATAGAAGTCTTTGTACCAGGGAGATTGAAGACCAAAAATTTCACACACAAGTTCAGATTCAGGGACCTCGAATGCAGGGATCAATAGCTATTCCACCAAAAACTCAAACTGTGAGACATTGTTATGAATATCCAAAAGAGATCCAATGGTTTCCATTGCATCAGTCGCCTTGTTTTGAATTCTCAAAATTTTCTCAAAAGAGATTTCATTGAAGTATAATTTAAAACTATCCACCATACGCTTGTAAGGGGTAAGCTTCTCATCCTTTCTATCATAATCATCATTCACTTGTCAGATAAGTAACTGGGAGTGACCATAGACTTGAAGATCCTTGATTTTCCATTGGATTTTCATGTGTAGTCTTGTCAACAATGCTTCATATTCAACCATATTATTTATGCATGAAAATCCTATTCTATAGGACTTAGGAATGGAATCCCCTTGAGGTGTGATAAAAAGAATTCCAGTCCCAAAACAATGGTTTGTATAGGATCCATTGAAGTAAAATTTTCATGTTGTGGTAGTTCTATTGAAAAGACAAATTCATTAGGAAATTTGGACACAAGAGGATGGTCTGCTATCGTTGGTGATCTGCAAATTGATCAGCTATTACTTATCCTTTTATTTCCTTGTGATCAACATACTCTATGTCATACTCAATCAGAACATGAACCACTTTTCTAATCGGCCTATGAAAGTTATTTTGCTTAATAGATACTTTAGAGGATCAATCTTATCTATCAATTTTGTTTTTTGGTTCAACATGTAATGTCTCAACTTCTGTATGATGAAAATAACTACAAGACGTGATCTTTCAATTGGACTATAGTTAAGCTCATATCCTACCAAATTTTGAATAATGTAGTAGATAGCTCTTTCTTTTTTATCATTATCATTATGTGCTAGAAATGCCCCTAGTGTTGATGTAGTGGTTGATATGTATAGGATCAATTCTCTTCCATCAATAGGAGGCATAAGAACTGGAGGAGACAATAAATAATCTTTTATTTTTTGGAATACTTCATGACAATGTTCGGTCCAAATGAAGGGAACTCCTTTGTGTAACAGATGTTGAAATGGATGAATTTTGTTTCTAGCTAAGCAATGAATCTTCAAATTTGTTAGGAATGTATGCCTCAATCAACATAGGCCGAAATATCTTTAGGAGCCAAGTCTGTGTGATAGCTCTCATGTCTGGCCGACAAGTAGTTTGTATCATCATGTATTGTTCAGGTCGTTGTGACCTAGTTTCTATCTTGCCAAATGTTTTCACTGTGGAGCTATCGCTGTGACAAGGAGTGTTCAGTATGACCTCTTAGTGCTCGGGAGACCTCTGGCCGACAGGTCATTCAATCATAAATCAGAGAGACTCATGGCGACCACGGGCTTCGGGATAGCCTATAGTGGCTCAATGAGAAGTCCCAGTGAACAGCAAATGTCTCGCCGACAAGAATACATATGATGTCTTCGCCATAACATAAAGATCCCGGTGTGAGGTCTTAGTGATAGATGAAAGTCATGCCGACGGGGACACACTCGGGAGTCATCGATGTAACACTTAGGTTTCGTTATGAAGTTTGGGTGATGTGCAAATGTCTCATCGACGGAGGCTCAAGTGTTGGCTATCAGGGTAACTCAAAGGTCTTGGGAAGACATCTTAGCGAATGTTGAAGGTCTCACCGACAGAAACACCTTTTTGGATCTTCGATATAACTCTTGGCGATGGATGAACACTTCGGGGTAAGTCCTAGAGCTCGATGTGATGTCTTAGCGAAAGTAACATGTCTCGCCGACAATGCTTTATGTTGAAGCCTTCGGGGTAAGTCTTGGAGTTTGGGATGTTCTCTTGGTGAAAGATGTAAGTCTTGCAGACTAGTGATTGGAGCTTGGTGTAACATGTGACTTTGATATAACCTTTGATGACTCGCTATGATCTCCTGGCGAAAGTGATAGGTCTAGGCGACTGCATGGGGACTCAGTGTAACACATGAAGCTCGATGGAACATCTTGGCGATATCGGTTACTCTTGGCGAAATCGGTATGAAGGTTATGTGGCATCGGCGAGACATTGTTAGTGTCTCACTGAGATGCCAACACAATGCGAATTCTATTGACCGAGTAAGACTTTTCAATGTGGCATCTTGTGGATGAATAGGAGGAGCTGAATGTGAACTATTAGCAGTTGGTTCATTGTGACAATTCTATGAGGAAGTTCTATAGACAAAGTTTGACATGGATATACTCTGTGATTGCAGATTGTAATTGGTTGGTTGAATCGACAGTTTGTTGTATGATCAGTGGATGAATTCTATTCTGTGTAGACTATAACTTGAAGGTTCATGTACAAGTTTGTTCATGGTGAATGCTACTATAAACAGACACTAGAAAGATAATTATGTCATTTGTATGTAATCTCCATTACTATAATACAAAGTGATTTCTCTTGGTGTGGTGGGTTTTTATCCCGTAAGGGTTTTCCCACGTATATCTAGTGTTCATGTGTGATTGTCAAATACTCTATTTTTGTTATCTGTTTCATAGTGCATCTTAATTGGACTGTAATTTTAAAATTTAAAAGTATATCTGCATTCTTTCCCGAGGTATTGACGTTAGTAGAATTGTTTTCTGCATCTAATTTTCCTTACAAAATTGACTGTACTCTTCCTTGTAGAGTCCTTAATTGACTAAGATTTGTAGGTGGTGGCATATCTATGATTTCTTTCACTTTTGTAGGATCAACCTCAATTCCTCTATGAGAGATGATGTATCCCAGTAATTTCCTAATTAGACCCCAAACACACACTTCTTTGGGTTTAATATGAGCTTATAGTCCTCTAATCTTTTGAAAATAATTTTATAACACTCTAAGATGACCACCTCTTGTCAAATATTTTTTCAATAAGTCATCAACATAGTCTTCCATAAGTACATGCATATAGTCATGAAAGATGGTTGTCATAGCCCTCTGGTATGTTGCTCCAACATTCTTTAGTGCAAAAGGAATTACATTCCAACAAAAGATACCCCAAGCGCATGTGAAGGTTGTCTTGTGTTGATCTTTAGTGGAAATTCTAATATGATTATATCTGGAAAGTCATCCATAAGTGACAACATATCGTATCATGCTATGATACCTACTATGATATCAATGTTAGCTAGTGGAAAATCATCCTTAGGACAAGCCTTGTTTAAATCTCTAAAATCCATGCATATTTTGATACCACCAATTGGTTTAGTGATAGGAAAAAGGTTGGAAATTCATTCTACATAATCTATGGGATGAATAAAGCCAACATCTAGGAGTTTCTTCAGCTCAACCTTTACCAGGAGTGCAATCTGTGGGTGCATTTTTCTTAATTTCTATTTGATAGGTTTAGAATTTGGAAGCAGTGGTAGATGATGTAGAACCGGTTCAGGGTCCAATCCAGGCATATCAACATATGACCATGAGAAATTAACTTGTCTTTCTGATAATAATGTAGTGAAATTTGGTTTTTCTTTTATGGTCAAAGATGTCGCAAATTGAATGATCCTAGGATTATCTTTGGTCCCAAGATTGACTTCTTCTAAATATTTGACTAGAAATGGTGATCTCTCTTGGTCAATAGGGAGAATTTACAGCCCTCCATCCTTATGTGCCTCAGAGATGTTTTCACCTTCAGTATGTCCTTTATTTTTACTTTTTCATAGTCTAAAGGTGCCTTTCAGTTTTCACCTAGAGACCTATTCTTTTTATTTTTATCATTTTTCTCACTTTTATGACTATAGGGATGAGCAACCTCTCCAAATTATGCTACATTTTCAAGCTCAATGATGAAGCCAACTTTATGGCCCCCACTTGGTATACCTTCACAAAGTCCCATAAACTCAACAATTGCTTCGTCATTCTCGAATGTGTCTAAACTCGGTGGTCCTTGTTGATTCCAATCTATGAGTTGTGGATAAAAAAGGGGTTTCATCATTAGTACTATCAAGGGTCAACATGTAGGTAGTGTTGAGAAATGGTGCCTCAAATGTACTGATGTTCATGCCTCTACATTGTCGAACAGATAGTTGAATATCATCAAGACATAATCAATAGTCTGATTGAAATCACGTTGCATTAGTGGTAGGGAGAACTCTTATCGACGTGACATTTCTTTGTTGATGGGACATTGGAATATCTCTTCGACATGGTGATGAGGACTATTATCAACAAGACTGGGTGATGTTGAAGGGAGTTCCTTAGCAGTCTCCTTGACACTCTGATGAGTCTCTTATCAAAGTGACTTAACATTTTCACTGGGACATTGGATCATGTCTCTTAGACATGCTGATGGAAGGTGGGGACTCTTGTCACTGGAAATTTGTGACTTTGATAGGACTCTAGAGCTTGTCTCCTCGATGTGCTGATGGAGTGGGACCTTAGTGTGTTGTTAAGGTGGGACTATTCTGCATGGAAGGTGACATTAGTCGTACAGTAGTGACGTGGATGTCGCATAGAAGATGGGGATCACTCAGTTAAACACTATAAGCTTCATCAGTGTGACATGCCCGTATCGGTGGGAGATATTAAGTTGTCTCCTCAACATGCCAATGGAAGGCTAGAAGAACCTTTTCGGTGGGAATTTGTGTTTTCATCGAGACCTTGAAGAGAGTCTCTTCAACATATCGATGGAAAGTTGAAGACTTGGTGGGTCTTGTTGGTGAATGTTGAACACTTGGTTGTATAACCTTCATTGGAGTGACATCCTTGTTTTGACATGAGACAAGAGGATGTCTCATCAATATGATGATACATTTCTCACTTCACATTGAAGTTGCGAAGTGGATGGAATGATGGTCATTTTGGGGTTACATAAGGTGGTTGAAGGGACATGGCTTGAAGTCTCTTTGATGACCCGATATAACTTAAGTAGTTGGGATCTAATGACAGTTATGTTTATTGATGATGCTCGACTAGCATGGAAGGTGTTATGACTGGTTACTGGAATGCCGAAGAAGTGTGTATGAATTAAAAAGAGCCAACGAAGAGGATCGAAGTGGACATTTTTGAACTGCATTGTAACCATTTGTCTATGGAAGTTGAATCGAACCGTTTCCTATTGGTTGAGAACGAGTGTTATAAAACATTGAACATTTTGCAATAGCAGAGGAGAGAGGGGAATAAAATAGGGGTTATGCTACTAGATTCTCTCCAGATGGAACAATATGTAAATCTCCTGTAAAGGCTTAAAGCCTGTAATTGTATTTGTAACTATATTTTTGTTGCTAAATAATACAATGGCGATTTGGGATTTTGGAGTGTGGGGTTTTTTACCCGTAAGGGGTTTCCCTACATAAATCTTGTGTGTTCATTTTGTTTGTTTCATATTTCATGGTAGTTGGTTGTGTTTGTTGAATTTGTTAATGGTGTTGTTGGAACTAGTTTAATTAGCATTAATTTTTCTCTAAGGGTCAATGTGGGAAATGACCTGTCTGATTCTGCTTTGTGGCATAGTAGTTCATGTCTTTGAGGAAATTTGATGAAAATAAAAGCTACCAAAGGAACTACTAACCTTAGATCTTTCTTTCTAAGATGACTTAAATTTCCTGACAAGTGGTATCAAAGCCTTCTTCTGGGATTTGATTCTTCCTAGTGTGTTGCTAGTTTTGTGTATTCCTTCTGTGAAGATTTCTTAGTCTAGCAGGCTTGAGGAAATCTGGAGGAATCAACTGATGAATTGATCCTTTGGTGAGTGGAAGTTTGTGCTCTTTTGTTTGAGTTTCAAGAGACATCACATAGCATGAAGGATGGTGAAGATGGAGAAACTTGAGTTGGTCATATTGAAATGATGTGACCCGAAGCTCGTGAGTTGGTAGTGGTATAATCTTGATGCATGGGGCAGAGTATTTTGCTTCATGGTTGTGTTGTAGCAAAGCTTCCATATTGGGTGTCTATGTGAGAGGCTCCTTGATGATATGGAGAAGCTTGGGTTCCTTTTTAGTCATGGAGAAATGTGTTGATGTTGGGTGTTTTCCCGGTATTGGAAGGCATACTTTTACTATTACCCTGATTGCAAGTAGGCTATGGAGTTGATCATTGGATGGTCTGGAAGCTCCTGCAATAGCTTGTCTCCCTCATATGCACGTACATGTTGGTGGTTGAGGAGTAGGCCTGAAATGGGCTTGGAGTCTCTAACCACATTTTCCTCTCCTGGATGTTTTGTACCTGCATGGTTCAGACTTATGCTTCTGGGTTTGAGAGTTTTTTATAGGTTTTCTTAAAAATCTATGGTGATGCTCATTCATGATAATCCATTTTCTGGTTTAACCATTATGGTGTTTCAATTTTTTTGGTCTTCTAGATGTGAAGTGGATATGGGTGTGCATGGGTGTTCTTGAACACAGTCATTTTATAGGTTTTACATGGTCAAGAAAAAATTGTGAAGATTTGGAGCTATTGCTAAGCTAATTTTTGGACCCTGGTCTTTTGGGGTGGTACTAGATGAGATAGTTATAGTTCTAAATGCATGCATTATGCATGGTAAGAGAAGGTGTGATTCCATCTCTACATGGGACTGTTGGTACGTGATTTTTCACTCAAAATTCTTGTGGTGTTGCTTGTTGGGTTCCTAGACTATGTTGATTGAGTTGTGGACATGATTGGAAAATTGGATTTGAACTTGATTTGGTGTTTGAGTCATATTGTCTACATGGTTATTCTCTTCTAGATATCAATTTTGCAGTTTCTAGTGTGATGATGGGTTTGCATGTTTCAGTTGATTGGATCTAAGAGTTGCGCAATTTTGTGGGTTGTCTTTACCTACATGTTTGTTGTTGGACAACTTGGAAGTGGACTATCTATATCCACAAGGTTGATTTAGTGTTAATGTAGACTTGTTAGCTGGCCTTGTTTTTGGTCACTTGTGCATTGGTGTGGTTGATTTGAGATGAGAGAATGGATGGTGTTGAGTACCTGAATAGTTAGTTATGGGGACCTGTAGCAGGTGTATCACGATGTCATGAAGAGCTTGATGCACGTTTTGGTGTAAGCTTTTGACAATGATGATATTGTATGCTTGGTTTGGAAATCTTGGTGCCACTTGGTATTGTTGTCAGATGGAAATGTTGTTTTGTAGACCTGAAGGATTTTCACATTAGCAGATGTTTGGTCATGATGCTTGGAGAGCTCAATTGTCACCATTCAGTGGGAGATTTAGCAATGATTGTGGATTCGCCACTTAGTGATGGATGATCTTCTCTAGTGTTGCAAATGTTACTAGGAGGAGCTCTTAGATCCCGTTGTTGCAAAAGGGTTCTTTCACATTTGCATGGACACTACTTGAAGATGTGCAACATCTCGAAACCATGGAGGATTCTTGGAGTCTTTGGTTGAGGTGTTGGTGTTTCTTGATAGGTGATGTTTGTTTAGAGTTTGTTTGCTTAATGTCATGATAGACTCTTGATTGCACATTAGAGTTTTGGCATGTTGCATTTCTCTTGAGACCCCGTGGTTATTTAACTTGAAGCATAGTATCTCCTAAAGGGGATGTGTAGATCATGATGTCATGATAAGTTCCTGATTCAAATGATTGGAGCTTTTTTAGTGGTATGGTAATTCTTTGTGTTTTGGGTGCATTGGTCAAATGCTTGAGAACTTCATGATAGTGTAGTGATGCATTTGGAGTTTGCAATGAGATGATCGTTTGCATGTGCTCATGGATACATGAAGAATAAGGTGAGGTTGTATTTTTCTTGAGAGGAGAGAATTGTTGACAGTTACTCTTGATGAATATTTCAGTAGAAAGTTCAAGAATCCTTCACCTTGGTTGGATGTGAGTTCAACAGAGACCAATGAGGAGATTTCTCTTGGAGAAGTCATGATGGCTTGCATATATTGAAGGAGTATTATCGTTCCCAAATCTTGGTCTACTCGACAATTTATCACTTGAGAGGTATTTCCCATTGTTTCTCTCAAGTGTTTTATGCTTTCTTCCATGGATATGGATCTTGAACTGCTATTAGATGATTCTGAAGGATTCATTGTGAGAGATGGATAACATGGTTATCTCCTTATGCATTGTGATTACATTAATTGATGTTGAGTTTAGGAGATGCATTGGGCATATTTCCTGAAATTGGAAATCAAATAGTTTGATCTTCTTTGAGAGGTTTACATCCATGTTGATTACATGATACATATGTTATGTTTGATCTTGGTGATTGAACGGTTGGGTGTTGTTATGGCTTTTCTTTTGGGGTGTTGTGAAGGAGATCATACTTGACACAATTGGCATTTAGAGGTGTATGTAGGAGGATTTTCTATAGGTACATGATGTGCAAAGGTGCTCTCTTTGGTCTTGGTTGTCTTCCCAAATGTTTATTTTCACATTACATTGGTTTGAGGTTTGGTCAGAGCTGTAGTGATCACTAGCTTGTGGTCATGTTGTGTCGCCAAAAAATGTATAGTTGACATTTTTATGCTCACTTGAGTCTCTCTTTTGGACTTTAGCTTTATTTTTCCTAGGTCTAATGTTGTAATGTGGCCAACACATTCACATTAGGTCTTGAATCTTTATGAATCATTAAGACTTCTAGGTTTTCTTGTAAAGGTGTTGAGAAGTGTTGTAACCCATTTTTACACTTTTCTAAGACCTTTCCATCATAATTCACTTAAATAACTCCTTTTTATTACTTACAAAGTCTTATTTCAAAGTGTTGTAAAGTGTTGTAACCCACTTTCATGATTTTCTAGACTTGTCATCACTAATTCAACCCTTTTTCATGTTTAAATGACCCTTTAATACACTTTTCGACCGTTTTTAAGTGTGTTTTTGAGGATACTCCCATTGGACATCATTTAATGCCCCATAATTCCTGACACCCACTTAAATTTCTTAAGTGGGACTAAGTCGCCAGTAGGGGCGACTTAGTCTTTTTTGGCACAAAACTCAAAATAATTTTAAATTTCTAGCGAGATTTTCTCCTCTAACCCTTGAGGTCGGTCTGTGATGTGTTATTTTTGGGAAATTTTAGTAAAATTAAGTATAAATAAGGGTTTTTCTCCTCATTTTACATCTCCTACAATCTCCTAGTCCATCAAGCATTCAAGCAATCATAATTCTCAAGCACTTAAGCAATCAAGCATTATCAAGTCATCCATTGGAGCACTTCATTGCATATCTTCAAATTTATACATCAAGAGATTGGTAAGTTTGTGACATTTCATGTTGTTGATTTATCATTCTCTTTTCATTTCATTTCATTTCATAGGGTTTGATTACCAAAGTGGGGTTTGACTAAGGTAAATCCCTATACTCTAACCCTCAATCATTTTTCCCCTTTTGCATGCATGTTTGTAGACTTTATATGTAGATTTTTCAAGAAAATAGGTGTTGAAAAGTGGTCAAGAAGTCTTCAAAGTCAATCAATTCATCACAACCCTAATTCAAGCTTGGAGAGACTTTTTATCCTGTTTTCTGTAGAATTAAGTGCAGACACCTATCAAGCAAGCAAGTGCAGACCTAAGGCTACAAGATTATGTCCTGAAACTCCTAAGATTTGCAAGTCACCACTACTAGAGGATTAGTCCCACTTCCAGGCCTGAAAAGTGATTTTGACATTTTTGGATACCCATTTAGCAGATCCTATTTCGATAAAGTTTCCTGAAATTGGGGCTAAGTCACCCAGCCTGGAATAAGTGTCCTAGTCAGCATTTTTTGTCAATTTTTTAGGATTCCAAAATCTCCCAGCATCATATTCCATATTCCAAGTGCACCTCTTTGATTTTGTTATGTTATTTCATTAGTTACTTGCATTTTTAGGTGTTTTTGCATATCACACTGTGTTTTCCATCACTTTGCATTTCTTAGGTTTTGCATCTTTAGATCATTTAATTTTTAGATTAGAGCATTAGAGCATCTTAATTAGAAATAATACATCTCATACACATTAATCTTTGAATGTGAACATTGCATTTTGGCCCATTTCTTTCTCCTTTTAGGTGAAAAGCCCTAGAAGTGCAAGAAAGCATTTGGTTTGCCAAAATCATATTTTGGTGAACTCGACGTGAACATCTTTACTTGTGATTTTAAGTTCATCTTAAGTTTCATTTGCATTGCATTGTTTTAATTGCATCTTAGGGTTTTCAAAATTGCATTAGTGAAAAGCTCAAAAAGCTTGTATTTTTGCATCATTTTTTGCATTGAAACTCACAAAAAATTTGCATTTCATACTATAGTTGCATCTGTGCATCCAAAAGACATAAAATTGCATTCAAATTTTTTGAAAAATATTAAAAAATTTATTATCGGGACTAAATCGCCACACTGGGTGACTTATTCCTCTTGCATACTTTGCACAAAATTTTCTGATAATTTTTGGGTATTTTCTGCACTTTTGTTTGCTCTTTCTACATACTATCATATTTTCTAGATTTACTGCTTTACTTTCTTTTTAGAATATTATTTTACTTTCATTCCCTATCATCATGGATTTTTTCTTCTATAAGTTTTGGAATTCATTGAAATCCCTTGTCGACATGTCAAATTGTGCCTTTGGCTATGATCCTAATGACCTTGAGCTTCCTCATGATCCTTCAACTCCTAATGAATGTCCACCTCATGTTGTTGAAATAATTGGAGAAGATGATGATAGTATGCATAAGTTCTTAAACGAATTCCTTGATAATCTTGAAAACAATGCACCTTTTACCCATCCACGAAGTCACAAGATCTTCCTACTGTTTCACCACCTGACATGTTTGGTTATTTACATCCTAAAATGATTGGAGCACCTAAGTTTCCTCCCATAGGTGGACCTATCTCCTCTCCACCACCACATCCTCGCCCATTTTATGAACAAAAAGTTACAAATACACCAATCAACCTTGAAGAAACATATGGTAAATGTTTTACTATCTTAAGCAAACAAGGTTGTGACACAAAAAATGAGCATATCATTCACCAACTTCTAGAACAAAGATCAAAAAATGAAAACACAATAGGATTAGGATATCAAGATCCTCCTCATGACAACAAGCCTCCTTTTGAATATTGGAAACTTCAAGATGATGGTATAGTGATCTTTGATTCCCCCCTGACTTAAACGTTCTCGTTCCACGTGAACAACCATTACTTGATTCTAACGATAAGGATGCTAGGATCCCCATGGGTCATCTTCCTCTTTCTATTCATGCAAAAGGAGAAACTAGTAAAGGAAAAAGCCCCTAGAAATTGAAAAAACTCAAGTTTCCTCTCCATCCACCACCTGAATGTGAAAGGAAACTCCAAATGCTCTTAAACAAAGGTCTCATTCTATTACCACCTATGATTAGGTTGGTAATCTGTCCTAAGGATTCTAATGTACCATTTTGTAAATACCATAATTTTCTTTGCCACTGCACTATGAATGTCGGACATTGAAGGACATACTGAATAAGTATCACTTCACTGATATCAATTGTTATCCTGTCATTCCATAATTCCTTCAACCAACTCCTCTCATCATGCAATAATTGTAGAATTTTCCATTCTCATTATTGCATGATCTTTCTCATCACCCACCTTGGCTCATTCTTTCCTTACATTCAGTGGAGGCATGAAGTTGCTAGCCTTATCCTAGTAATGCATTTGTCCTTGTCCCTTAATTGTATTATTTCCCTTCCGCTATACTAATCGAGATTGAAGTCACTAACTTGTTAAAGGTTGACTTGCATTTTCATTTCTAGCCCTTTGTCACATTTTCATTTTTATATTTGTGTATCATGTTCTCCGTAATGTTTGTTTGATGTCTCTCTCTTTCTTTGTGTACTTCCTCTATTTGTACCTCTATTCTTCTATATGTCACACATTACCTTTTTTCACTTTTGTTTTGTGTTCTCCTTTTGGATGATGCAAGGCATTGAGACACCCTTGTCTCTTTCCATGTTGACCAAAAGGTCCTTTTCATTTCTTTTTTCTTTTGTTTTTCTCTGTTTTCCTTTAGATCATGCATTGAGGTTGAATGTTTCTTCCATGTTGACCCAAAATTTTATTTTTGTTTGTTTTCACCTCTTTGTGTCATTCTTCCAATTTATGTGTTTTGGGGCATGATGATAGTTCTAAGTCTCTTAATCAAAATATTGCAGCAACGAAACATCACCCAAATCCATAGATCCCTTTAAGTGTTTGTGGTTCCTTTTGGGGCAACCCTCCTTTTCTTTTCTTTTTTTTTTTTGTTTACATGAAGCAACCTTACTCAAAAACATATGACTTGGCATAGGGGATTTCCAAGTTGGCTCTCATTTCTTGTTTTTCTTTTTGCATTTTCATTCGCTACTTTAAAGTAATTGCTCATAGAACGGTGTGTAGTAATTCCTTTAAAGTGGGGGCATAAATTGGCATTATTCATTTGCATTTTTCTTTTTCTTAGTTCTTAGTGCAACCTTGTTACTTTATATGATGTGTTTGTCACTTTGTGGATGACATTGGGTATGATGTCCTTCATAAGTGTGATCTATCATAGCATATTACATTCCTCTCAGTGGCCTAATGTGATGCATTGCATCCCCTAATTTTTGAATATTTTATTCTTTGATTGGTCCTCTCTTGGAGACATTAGGCATTATGTTCCCTAAGTGATAGACCTCACATGAACCAATCAAGATTCATTTGAACCTTCTTTTGCATTTTTACATGGCCACCTTACATAACACAACTTGCATGCCTGTGGTACCTTTGCATTTTTTCATGAGTTCTAAGCCTACAAAGCTTTGCTTGTCTCATGGAGCACAAACCGACATTATCCTTTGTGGTGACTTATTAAAGTTATCAAGGGGTATAACTTTAATATGGTTGAGTGAAAAAGTCCATCCAACGGCACAAATTTTCCCCATAGCCACCTATTTGTGTGAGTGCATACCAATTGAGTGTATGTTCCTCACCTTTTGGGACTTCTCACCCCGTGGACAATTGGAAGTTCCATGGCCCCAGAGTGAGTATACTTGGGCCTTCTCACCCCACAGACAACCAAAAGTTTCATGGCCCTAGAGTGAGTATAATTTGGCCTTCTCACCCCGTAGAAAATTGGAAGTTTTGTGGCCCCAAAGTGAGTATACTTCGGCTTTCTCACTTGGTGGACAACCATAAGTCCCATTGCCCCAAAGTGAGTAAAAATTTCTTACAAGTAGCCTAGATCTGATCCACAACAAGCTGGAAATATGATCAAAGCTTTCATTCTTTTTCATCACCTTCTTGTGTGATCCTTTGCACTTATGTTTGGTTTGATTTGAGACCATGATCCTGGGGGATTGATCATCCCTCTTGATTGATGTTTCATCTTACCAATGTTTGTGCATTTGGATCCCTCTCGATGTGCATGTTGAACTACTTTAGCAAGAGTTTGGGGGCTTAATGTGTCACCAAAAAATGTATAGTTGACATTTTTATGCTCACTTGAGTCTCTCTTTTGGACTTTGGCTTGATTTTTCCTAGGTCTAATGTTGTAATGTGGCCAACACATTCACATTAGGTCTTGAATCTTTATGAATCATTAAGACTTCTAGGTTGTCTTGTAAAGGTGTTGTGAAGTGTTGTAACCCACTTTCACACTTTTCTAGGACCATTCCATCATAATTCACTTAAATAACTCATTTTTATTACTTACCAAGTATTATTTAATTTTTTTGTAAAGTGTTGTAACCCACTTTCACACTTTTCTAGACTTTTCATCATTAATTCAACCATTTTTCATGTTTAATGACCCTTTAATACACTTTTCAGCCATTTTTAAGTGTGTTTTTGAGGATACTCCCATTGAACAACATTTAATGCCCCGTAATTCCCAACACCCACTTAAATTTCTTAAGTGGGACTAAGTTTCCATTAGGGGTGACTTAGTCCTTTTTGGCACAAAACTCAAAATAATTTTAAATTTCTAGCAGGATTTTGTCCTCTAACCCTTGAGGTCAGCCTGTGATGTGTTATTTTTGGGAAATTTTAGTAAAATCAAGTATAAATAAGGGTTTTTCTCCTCATTTTACATCTCCTACAATATCCTAGTCCATCAAGCATTCAAGCAATCATAATTGTCAAGCACTTAATCAACCAAGCATTATCAAGTCATCCATTGGAGCACTTCATTCCATATCTTCAGATTTCTACATCAAGAGATTGGTAAGTTTGTGACATTGCATGTTGTTCATTTATCATTCTCTTTTCATTTCATAGGGTTTGATTACTAAAGTGGGGATTGACCAAGGAAAAACCCTATACTATAACCTATTATGCCTTGCATAACCACCCCATTTTATTTTGGAACAAAATGGGTCCCCCTTTTCTTTTTGCTTTTGTCACCTTTCGTTGTTTGTTTGGGTCTTAGGAGTTCTCTTGCTTTCCTCCTAAGCCTGTCTTTCGTTCTGTCTGATCTGGTTCTACCTCATCCAGGGTTGGGTTTCCTTTTTTTGAAAATTGAATCAAATGATGAAAAATGATATATTTTATATGCTTTTGAGGGCTAATGGGGACATTGTTGTGTAGGATTAAATTATACACCCAATGATATCTCTCAATGAAGTCAGTTAGGAAGCATACCTCAATCATATTTGGCATAAAACTCTTGATGAAGAAAGTCGTTGAGACCCTCCTATTGTCTTGCCGACTAGCAGTGTGGTTCTATTAATTTGAAATATACCGATCGGCCAAACATTTCAGTTGCCATGAGTTTTTATGTGTCTCTCTGATCGGAATGAAGTCTCGACGAAAGAAGGGTTCCTCGGGGAGAATTCTTCCCGATTCGCCGGAGTCTCACAAAAAGGTGGGGGCTTCACTGTAACATCTTGCCGACCGCCAGTAGTCTCGCCGAAAGAGGTTGCATTTGGGAAAATGGGATTCTCATCGGTATAACATCTGGTCGACAAGATGGGGTCACGCCAAAATGAAATGCGCTCGCCAAAAGGAGGCATCATCGCTATGAGGTCTCACCGAATGATCGTGGTCTTGCCGACAAAAGGGGTGCTCAGTGTGAAGTCATCTCGACTAGTGAGAGTCTCACCGAGATGCAAAGGTTCGAGCTCGGGGAGAGTGGTTTACTTTCGGCATGAAGTCTCGCCGACCCAAAGGAGTCTCCCCAAAGTGGTCTCAGCTTGCCAAAAGATTTTTCCTTCAGCATAAAGTCTTGCCAACCCATGGTGTCTCGTCGAAGGATGTGGCCCTTGGTATAATGTCTCACTGACGGGGTGAGGTCTCGCCAAAATGAGGTGGCTTCGGAGTAACGTCCTGCTGACAGATGAAAGTATCCCCAACAGTTGTTCACAAGGCCACATCATGGAGAAAGAATTATTTTCTCTATGAGGTCTGGCCAAATAGTGGAGGTCTCACCGAGGGGTTCTCCCTTCGGTATGATGTCTAGATGACCATGGAGGGTCTCAACAAAAGGGTGTGACTTTGGGGTAATGTCTCACCGACAGGAAGGACTCTTGCCGAGATGAAATGAGCATGGGGAGATGTCTCACCAACTGATGGAAGTCTCGCCGAAAGGTGGGGGCTTTGCTAAAATGTCTCGCCAACTGAGGGGAGTCTTGCCGATAGCGATGAGCTTGCCAATGGAAAAGGATATTGACATGACTCTTATCGCCCACTATGACCTCCTGCCAATTGAAATATGTCTTGTCGAATGCATATGTTTTTCCAATGGAGCCACGCACTGGTATAACCCTTGAGGACTGGCTATGATGTATGGCCGACAACGATTGTCTCAACGACCACTGTGGATATCGATATGACTCTGGCCGCTCACCATGAAGTCTTGCCAACCATTGTATGTTATGCCGATAGCTGCTATGAGGTATAATCGCATTGGGGAGACACAATTAGTGTCTCGCCGACATGCAATTTTTTTTGAACGACCTTTGACCACCTAGGAATCTTACATGGCATGTGTTCAACCAATCAGAGGGAACTAAGGGTGAACCATTTATAGTTTGACTATTGTGACTACCCCTGTGAATAAGATCAATGAAACATAAACAACATGGATTTTCTCTGTGAATAAAGTGATGGATTAGTTTGATATCCAAGGGGTGTCATTTGTGAGGATCTAGGAGGAGGCTGAAGACTGTTGCCAGAAGGGGTCAACTTGTAGAAAGATCTTAAGCACAAGAAAGTTGAAAGGAAGAAAAAACCTCAAGTCACAATGACAGCTGGGATCTCTACTAGCAAAAGGTAGATCGATATTAATGGCTATACTCCAGGGCATTCAAAGCAACTCCGATGAAGCTCTCTAGGGTGGACATAGAGGCCAGAAGTTAATGTTGTGGTTGTAAAAGATCTAAAGGCTTCTCTCGAGGGTGATCCTTCACCGACATGAACAGGGGGATTTGCATTGAATGCATTAAATTTATTCCAAAAAATATAAGGGCTGACCCTTATGAAACTGACCGATATTTTGTAAACCCTAAAAATAGGGGCCGAGACTCTTTTGGCACATTCTGTATATATGGCATTATTGCCTCTTTTCAAAAGAGAGATTTTTTTCAAAGTCTAGGAGGAAAATAGGAATTTTCTAAAAGTAGAAAAACTTAAGAGTAGAATAGGAGTTAGATTCGACAGAAGGCAGTAATGTATTTTTCAAGTTTTCTTAGTGTAGATGGAAACAATCTGAAGACATAGGTTTTCTATACACTGGTGATTGTGCCAGATTTGTAAATGTTGCTTATCTGTTTCACCAATAGTAGAAGCAACTAGATTAAAATCTACTTCATATTGTGTTCTAGAATTGTATTTATCTTGGGTTAATCATTCGATTTGAGAAGCTTTCAAGGAATGAAATCTTATTTTATGTTTTGTTTAAATGGTGATTTAAAATCTGTTGTTGAAGTTAGCATTGTGAATGAATGAAACTGTGTGTTAGTCACAAGTTAATTTTTTTCTACAGTTGTAGCTTGAAATTCCTTGAAAGGTAACAAGTCTGGTTAAGTTGGATGAATTATTATTCTCTTCAGTTCCAAAGCTTTGATCTATCTTTTTCCGTTTCTTTAAAAACCCTAGTTAAAGTAGGTTTAAGTTTATGTTTGATCTTAGAACAATCCAGAAGCTCAACACCAACAGGCCCCTTGAACATTATAGTTCACATCAACCATTGAGTGAAATCAGCACAGTTGAGAATCGATTACCAAGACCTTGGGAGTTAGATATTCATGTGTTATTCTTTCTCTTTCATGAGAGCATAATAGTAATATTTTGTTTAATTGTTGTTATGCTCATCTGAACCATCAACAGGGAACTAGTGCTAGAAGGAGGGCCTATAACAGCAAGCTGGATAATATTGGGTTTTTCTCACCAGAAAGGTCTCATAGAGTTCTTCGATCAGCTAAAATTCCACCACATTTGATAGAACTTAAGACCCCAATAAGACACAAGATTCACAAGACTGGGGCAACCATTATACCACCTTTGTCAACTCCGCTCACTCCACCAGTATTTTCACCAATACCCTAGTGGATTCCTATCAATCCACCACCGAATCCATCTCAAGTGTCATCACAGCTGGTTCAACCTATCCAACAGCTGGCTCAACCACCACCACTACCAATGGTGTTTTTTCAGAATAATCCCTCTCCATTGGTGACTATTCCTAGAGGCTTTCATGATATGCCTAAGAATCTTGAGAAATTCTATCCCAAATACATTCATGGTGAGTCAAGGATTGCTGAAGAGCACATACAAGCTTTTAAGGATGCTTGTACTAGAGCTCAAATAGCTTACCATGATGTAGTTTGTAGGTTGTTCCCTTATTCCTTAGGGGATATGGCATACAACTGGTATCTAAATCTTCCACAATGTTCTATTCTAAACTAGACAGACCTAGAGAATGCTTTCATCAACCAATTCATATTTTATTTGGATCCAACCATTTTGTTCCACCAATTTGCTACCATTAGGAAGGAGCCATGTGAATCCTTGCCCTTGTTTAATACTAGGTTTTAACAGATGTATAGGGGACTACAGGACCCCCATCTAGTTGCTGAGAATAGTGCCATTCAAGCATACTTTAGAGTTATAGACCCTGTGCTTGGCTTGTTCCTACAATGAACTTACCAACCGACAGATATTGATTCCTTGTCTAAAGTTTATCATCTAGCCATCAAGCTGCAACAAAAAATTAGCTCTCAACAAGGAAGTTTGGGAGGAGGTTTTCCTTCAATGGGGTATCAGATGCCTAGCCCAACCCCTTTATTCAATACCGTCCCAGGAATGTCTCCTTCCCATTATGGATCTATGTTTGAGTTGCAGACTCAATCTCCTATTCCATTATTTTCCAATGGAGCTCCTGACTTCTTTCAACAATCACAGGCTCATCATAGTCTGCATGGTCAAAAATCACAGGCTCATCATAGTCCGCATGGTCATCATAACCAAACTGGAACACCAAATCATGGCGGTCAGCCACTTGTTGCTAAGAATGTTGAAAGTGAAAAGACAGTTCAACTCACAAATGAGGTGGAGACCTTAAAGAAAACTTTGTCTCAAGTCACAAATGACATGGCTCAGCTTAGATTGAACCCCTCTCAAAACCAAGGTAATTATCCTAATTAGAGCAATAACAAATCAGGGTAATTATCAGAATAGCTACAATCACAACCAGAGGGGTTATCAAGGCCAAAACTCTCCTAACCAAGGCTATCAAAATCAAAATAGAGGATATAACCAGAGGCCAAATAACAACCAACAATGGAATACAGGGCCAAACAATGGTGGAGTTTCTCACAATTATCAAGCTAATGAGGATAGGACACATACTGCAAATGTACCTGACCTTAATTTTATGACTAATTGGTGCAGGTTGCATGATACTGCAACTCATTTCGAGGTAAATTGCCCTGAAATGGAGAAATTTGTCAAGATGGCACAAGAAGATGCCCAAACGTTCCAAGGGAGTTCAAATAAAGGTGGCTCAATAGATACAACTCAATAGATACAACTCAATAGATACAACAATGACTTATGACCTCTTTGAAGAAGAACCCTCATTCCCAATGCAAAGTGAGAATGAACCAGAGGAAGACATGTATGATGCCCAAGCCTTTCAGACAAAGGGAGGACACTTCCTAAGGAATCAGAATAAGGGCCTGTTCACTACATCAACACCACCTAATCACATGGTGCCTCCGAATCAAAGTGTTGATAATAACCCTCCACCAAAAGGTCTGCCTAACTTCCATAACAAAGGTAATTCACCTAGCATTGTTAAAAGTAATGCAGGCTATAACACAGAATTTGATATTGTTTCTGAGATGCAAAAACAAAAAACCTCTTTATCATACTTTGACATCCTAAAGTGGTTCCCTGCCCAATGAGAGATAGTGCTGAAAGCTTTGGAAGAAGCTGATAAATCAAAATGGAAGACCAAGGTGACACCTGCTATAGACATGAACACAACTTTGTACAAAAGAAAGGTAGGTACCCCACCATTTCTTTTGAGTTTAAGAATCTGTGGGAAGAATCTACATAATTGTTTGCTAGATTCAGGGGCTTCTGGCAATGTTATGCCATTTTCTATATGCAAGAAATTGGGATTGAGCCCTGTCCAAACAAACAAAAAGGTCATCTAACATGATAAGATAGAGGTTAATGTAGTTGGAGAGTTGAGAAATATTCATGTGCAAGTAGGGTCTGACCCTAGGATTCAAACCAATATAGATGTTCAAGTAGCAGATATTCTCAAGACTTATGGTATGCTGTTGAGCAGAGATTTGATGAAAAGCATAGGGGGATATCTCTCCCTTGACTTTTCACATATGTGGCTATCATGGAGGGGAGTGCCTATGATGATTAGGATTGAAAGTGAACCTCACCTCAAACATGTGATTACTGAATATGATTGTCCCAACGAGGTAGCCTATTTTGAAACCGAGATAGGGGTTTATAAAAGAGAGGAAATTTTAACCTTTTCGGTTATTCATTCTAAAGATTTTTCAACACAAAAGTCCCCTAATCCCATGATTAATGAAAACCAACAGGCATTGATCAGGAGGCTGCAATAGGATCAGTTGGTCTTGGGGGAAGATATCGACTTGCAAAGTCTTCTACTCCCTAATTGGTGCAGGGTGCATTACCAAAATCATTCTGAATTGACCTGTCAACCCTGCATCAGCATTTTAAATCATGTTTCCCAAGCTGAGGAAACTAGCCCAAGTCACCTTGAGACTATTGTAGGTCGCTTCTCATTTGAAGCCAAAGATGTAGTAATGTTAACCAAGGATAAGATACCTTCAAAGGAAGTTCCTTCTCAAATTGAACTTACCCCAGTCACATTTCCAAACCAACATAGTTATGGGGAACAACCCCAAGGTTTTCTTGATACCCCTGCACTCACAAGTATACCAAAACCAAAGGGATTAATTAAAGATGCAAGTGACTATCAGAAGGATAGCCACAAATTATATGATATATCTATGCAAGAATTGGAAATTACACTTGAGGAACCTATTGAACATCTCCCCCCAATATCTAATGCAAAGGATCAAGTGCCCCCACCTATGGCTCATCTTATCCAAATGCCCATAATAACCTCAAAGGGATCAACTCCTGCTCATGATCAGCTATGGACCCTCACATTTGATGGATCCAAGTCCAAAACAGGCTGTGGTGTTGGGATTGAACTAACTAGCCCGAAAGGGAAAACTTTCTTTACTTCTTACAGGTTGTAGTTTGGATGCACTAACAATATAGCAAAATATGAAGCTCTAGCTCGAGGGCTGATGTTTGCACATAAGAAGAAAGTTACTGCATTAATGGTTAAAGGAGATTCAAAATTAGTTATTAAGCAAGTGCACAGCCAATACACATGTCATAATAGAAGGCTGGAAACTTATAGAAATTGGGTTTGGAACCTGATTGAAGACTTTGATGCTTTCAGGATTAGCTTAATCCCTAGAGAGGAAAACCAAATAGCTGATTATTTAGCTGTTGCCACAAGTACCCTGGAACCCATGCAAGGCTCCAAGTTTAAGAGATTCTTAGTAGAATTGATATCCACCCCTATTGTTTCTAATAATGTCAGGAACTTTCAAGTCTTTAATGATGATTGACATATCCTTTCTTTTCTAGCAAGCTCAAATATTTTTGAAAGACAGATCATCGACGAGTTTGACAGAGATCAAAGAGACTGGAACCCTGAAGAATGTGATATAGAGGGGGTCCTCAATTTAAAAAGTAATAGCATTCCAAAGGGAATGGTGGCCTTAGAAAGAATTTTTTATTTAGACTCAAGGGCTCGAGAGAAGATATCAGTTGAAGATAAAGGAGGTGAATATGAAATTGTTAATCTAGCTGATTTTGGCTCGGAAATAAATGTTTACATAGGGAAAGCTTGCCCTGAAACAATTAGAAAAGATATACTAAGGGCACTGAAGAAGGATATTTTTGTAATAGCCTAGGGGTATGAATATCTAAAGACATTTGATGCTTCTGTTATGACTCACACTATTCCTTTGAGGCTTGAAGCTAAACCATTTTGATAGAAATGTCGTCTTTTCAATGCCCTAATTGAACCACTGATCTTTAAGGAAGTTTACAAATTTCTTTCTGCAAGAATAATCTTCCCTGTACGACATTCAACATGGGTGGCTAACTTGGTTCCAGTCCATAAGAAAAATGGAGAGATCAGGCTATGTGTAGACTTCAGGAATCTGAATAGAGCTTCAGAAAAGGACAACTACCAACTCCCTTCTCTGGATGAAGTCTTGCAAATTGTCAATGGATCTCAGATGATATCATTCCTGGATGGTTATTCTGGATACAACCAGGTGATTGTTGATTATGAGGATAGAATGAAGATGGCCTTCACTACTAAGTGGGGAACATTTTCTTACAAAAGGATGTCATTTGGTCTGATAAATGCTGGAGCAACCTTTCAGCGTGCCATGGACGTAGCGTTCAAAGATTTGATTGGAAAATGCATCATCGTTTACATGGATGACCTGACAGTATTCTCTAAAGATAGACTGAACCATGCTGCAGACTTAGCTAAAGTTCTTGAAAGATGTATCCAGTATGGTGTCTCCCTGAATCCTAAAAAGTGTGTGTTTGGGGTTTCTAAAGGGAAAATTTTGGGACACATAATATTAGAAAGAGGAATATCGATAGATCTAGACCGAGTTGAGTCCATTTTGAAGATAACCAGGCTAGGAAGCAAGAAGGAGATGAGATCTTTCTTTGGCAAGATCAACTTTGTGAGAAAGTTTATCACAGGTTTTGCAGAAATTGTAAAGCCATTGAATGAAATGATGAAGAAAGAGGCCAAAATAGAATGGAGTAATGAGGCAAAGGCCATGTTTTCTCAAGTCGAACAATCCATTTTGGAAGCGCCAGTCCTCACTAGCCCTGACTACTTGAAGCCATTTTATATTTATTCTTTTGCTTCTGAACACTCGTGTGCAACTGTCCTGACTCAAAGAAGAGAGGAGGGAGATGAGAGGCCAATCACCTTCATGATTTCTCCATTTAATAATTTCAAGGTCAAATACCCACCTCTTGAAAAACAAGCTTTTGCACTGGTTAGAGCTGTCAAGAAGTTCAGGCACTACATCCTACGAAGTCAGATCATTGTTGTAGTTCTTGATGCTGCTGTGAAGTCTCTACTTATGCAGAGTGAGCTGGGGGAACGAAGAGGGAAATGGATGGCCATTTTGCAAGAGTTTGATCTGGAGATTCACCCTATGAAACTCGTCTGAGGTCTAGGATTGTCTAAATCCATAGCGAATGTTGGTGAGAACATTATTTGTTAGCAATACACAACACAGTCATTTTCCAATGACCCTTGGTATGTCAATATCATCTACTTCATGCTCAATAATCAGTGCCCAGAGGGAATGAATACAACTTAGAGGAGAGCACTAAGAATGAAGAGATCCCATTATATGCTCAAAGGAGGATTTCTATACAAGAAGAATTTTGAGGGAGTGTACCTACAATGCCTTGATCAGCAAGAGGCTAAACATGTGATTGCGGAATTTCATGGGAAACATGGCACAGGTCATGGTTCTGCAGATTCATTAGCACATCAGATCCTCAGATCTAGTTATTATTGGCCATGTGTGTTCAAAGATGCCCATCAACATGTAAGAACGTGTCACATATGTTAGATTTTTGCATCAAAAGAATGCCATTCAGCCATGCCATTGCAGCCTGTTTACAAGGTAAGGCCATTTGCCCAATGGGCACTGGATTTTATTGGGGTAATTAACCAAATTCTTCTACAAGACAAATTTATTTTGACTGCCACTGATTACTACACAAGATGGATAGAGGCTATACCTTGCAAGAATAGCACAATGAAGGTAGTAATCAAGTTCCTCACCGAATGCATCACAACTAGGTTTGGAGTACCCTTCACATTGGTATGTGATAATGGCTCTTCCTTTTCTTCCACTGAGTTCATTTCATGGGCTTATGATCACAAAATTGTTTTAAAGTATTCTTCAAACTATTACCCACAAGGAAATGGAGTTGCAGAGTCAACTAATAAGAATCTTTTAGGGGTAATTAAGAAAGTGTTAGAGAACAATCCTAGGGACTGGCACACCCAACTAAGATTTGTGTTATGGGTAGATAGGACTAGGATCAAGGCTGATTTAAAGACTTCACCATTTAAACTAGTGTATGGACAAGAGCCTATGTTCCCTATTCACTTGCAAATACCTATCCTTGAGTTCATGCAGAAATTCTACTCTAGTGATGATAGGATAGAAGTAAGATTAGTTGCTTTGTTGAAATTAGAAGAGCAGAGAGATGCTGCCTTGCAGCAATTCTTTAGACACTAGGCTGTTGTCAAACGTTGGTTTGACAAAAGAGCCAAAATCAAGGCTTTCAGAATATCAGACCTTGTGTTGATATGGGATAAAGCTAGTGAAGAGAAGGGTAGTCACCATAAATTTGATAAGCTCTGGTTAGGTCCCTATCAAATTGCAGAGATCCTAGGAGAAAATGCTTTCCAGCTGAGCAGTTTAACGGGAGAACCTGTTCCATTTCCTGTCAATGGAAAATTTCTTAAACATTATTTTGGGTCATGAAGTTTGGTATTTTTCTAGGGAGTGCATTTATGTAAATAGTTTCTGTGTTTCTACTTGTAAATACGTAAATAATTATGTTCTCTATGTGAATAGTTTGCTGTTCTTTATGTAAATAATTTGTTTTTCTATTTGTAAATAGTTTTGCTGTTGTTTGTTTGTTCTTTCTTTCTGTCCTTTCGTTTCCTTTGTTCTTATGTGTCTGTCTCATTTTGTTCCTTGGGGTTTATCTGTTCTTTCCTTCTTGAAATGATGGGTTGTTATCTGAACTATACTTTAGTTATTAGGAGAGAAGTGGTTTAGATATTTTTAGGTTTTCTAATTAGGTGATTTTGTCCTAAATTCGTTGTTTTATTCCCATTATCAATAAGAGTTGTGGAAATTCTTGAAAACAAGGTGCAAAGTAAACAATTTTTATTAGCTACCTCTGAATATGTCACAAATCACCAAGATCATCTCCTTTTGTAATGGTATATTTGTCCTAGGGCAATAGTGTTGTAAGATTTGAGGAACTAAGGGAAACCATTGACAGTTTGATTGTTGTGACTACCCCTATGAAGAAGATCAACAAAACATAAACAACATGGATCTGCTCTGTGAATAAAGTGATGGATCAGTTTGATATCCAGGGGGTGGCGCCTGTAAAGATCTAGGAGGAGGTCGAAGTCATTTCCAGGGGTCAACTTGCAAAAGATCTTAAGCACAAGAAAGCCGAAAGGAAGAAAACCACGAGTCTCATGATAGCTGGGATCTCTACTGGCAAAAGGTAGATCGATATTAATGGCTATGCTCCAGGGCATTCAAAGCAGCTCCAATGAAGCTTTCGAGGGTGGACACGAAGGCCAGAAGTTAATGTTGTGGTTGTAAAAGATCTAAAGGCTTCTCCTGAGGGCGATCCTTCACTGACACGAAATCGGGGATTCACATTGAATGCATTAAATTCTTATTCCAAAAGATCTAAGGGCCACCCTTTGAAACCGACCGATATTTTGTAAACCCTAAAAATAGGGGTCGACTCTTTGGCACATTCTCAGTATATATGGAATTATTGCCTCTTTTCAAAAGAGAGATTTTTTAAAGTCTAGGAGGAAAATAGGAATTTTCTGAAAGTAGAAAAACTTAAGAGTAGAATAGGAGTTAGATTCGATAGAAGGAAGTAATGTATCTTTCAGTTTTCTTAGTGTAGATGGAAACAATCTGAAGACATAGGTTTTCTGTACAACCGGTGATTGTGCTAGATTTGTAAATGTTGCTTATCCGCTTCACCAATAGAAGCAACTAGATTTAAATCTACTTCATATTATGTTCCGTATCGGTAGTTATCTTGGGTTAATCATCTGATTTGAAAAGCTTTCAAGGAATGAAATTTTATTTTATGTTTTTTCTAAATGGTGATTTAAAATCTGTTGTTGAAGTTAGTACTGTGAATCAATGAAACTATGTGTTAATCACAAGTTAATTTTGATCTCCAGTTTAGTTAGGAATTCCTTGAAAGGTAACAAGTCTAGTTAAGTTGGATGAATTATCATTCTCTTCAGTTCTAAAGCTTTGATCTATCTTTTTCTCGCTTTAAAAACCCCGTTAAAGTAGGTTTAAGCTTATGTTTGATCTTTAGAACAATCCAAAAGCTCAACACCAAGTAGGGCCTCTTTGAACATTATAGTTCACATCAACCATTGAGCGAAATCAGCACAGTTGAGAACCGATTACCAAGACCTTGGGAGTTAGATATCCATGTGTTACTTTCTCTTTTAGGAGAGAAGAATAGTAATATTCTGTTTAACTGTTGTTGTGCTCATCTGAACAATCAACATAACCCTCAATCATTTTTCCACTTTTGCATTTGTGTTTGCAGAATTTATATGCAGATTTGTCAAGAAAATAGGTACTAAAAAGTGGTCAAGAAGTTTTCAAAGTCAATCAAGTCATAACAACCCTAATTCAAGCTTGGAGAGACTTTTTATCCCATTTTCTGTAGAATTAAGTGTGGACACCTGTCAAGCAAGTAAGTGCAGACCCGAGGCTACAAGATTCTGTCCTGAAACTCGTGAGATTTGCAGGAGGAATAAGTCACCACTACTGGTGGATTAGTCCCACTTCTGGGCCTAAAAGGTGATTTTGACATTTTTGGATACCCATTTAGCAGATCCTATTTTGACAAAGTTTCTTGAAATTGGGACTAAGTCGTCCAACCTGGAGTAAGTGTCCTAGTCATCATTTTTAGTCAATTTTTTAGGATTCCAAAATCTCCCAACATCAGATTCCATATTCCAAGTGCACCTCTTTGATTTTTTTATGTTATTTCATTAGTTACTTGCATTTTTAGGTGTTTTTGCATATCACACTATGTTTTCCATCACTTTGCATTTCTTAGGTTTTGCATCATTAGATCATTTCATTTCCAGATCAGAGCATTAGAGAATCTTAATTAGACATAATACATCTCATACACATTAATATTTGGATGTGAACATTGCATTTTGGTCCATTTCTTTCTCCTTTTAGATGAAAAACCCTAGAAGTGCAAGAAAGCATTTGGTTTGCTAAAATCATTGTCCACACATGTGTTTTCACTCATGTTCTTGGGTGATGACATAGATGTTCTTAATATTTTTCCTTTGTTGGGTGTGGAGAACTTGGGAGAGTTGTGTAGACTTGTGGTGAGAGTTGTTCTTACAGGTTATGCATATCATTGTGGATGGTTCGTTGAAACTACATGTTTACACTCGCTATGTTATGCTATTAGTAGATTCGTTATTCCCTTGATCTTATAGATTTGGCATTACCCATGCAGTGGGAGTTCCTGTATGTGTTTTTTCTTCTTTGACTAGTTGGCACATGGAGTTTTTTTTTGCAGTTGATGGGTTGGCTATGTAGGTGGCATGATTTTTCTGATGTGGATACCTTAGAGGTATGTGTGATTGGATGGATTAGCACTTGTTGTGTGTGGAATTTTTAATCGTGTGGGTTAATCAATTGGATGAGAGTAGTCAATGTTTTGATTGTTTTTCTATCTGGTGTTCTATCATATTTTTTGGAGAATTTCTTCATGATTATGTTTAGGTTGAAGCTTTGAAGTTGATGTTGTGATGCTTCTATATAGCTTGTGAGCACAATGGAGTGGTGGTAGTGTGTTGAAGCCCTTGCTGTCAGTTGGTTCTATTACTGGTGTCTCAGATTAGACTAGTGTATTTACACCATGGATTGTTTCTTTTCTTTGGAGGATGGTTGGAACTATAGCCTGAGATGGTGGACATTATAGATGTTGTTGCAGGTGTCCTAGGTGATATAGAGGATTCATGCATTTATTGGTAGGCAATACATTCTTCATCAAGTGGGAGAATGTTGAGAAATGGTGCCTCAAACGTGTTGATGTTTAGGCCTCTACATTATCAAATAGATAATTGAATATCACCAGGATAGAGTCACTAGTCTGATTGAAATCCTAATGGAGGGTGTTGCATTGGCAGTGGGGATAACTCTTATCGATGGGACATTACTTTATTGATAGGACATTGGAATATGTCTCTTCGACATGGCAATGAGGACTATTATCGGTAAGATAGGGTGATGTCGAAGGGAGTTCCTTAGTAGTCTCCTCGACACTCTGATGAGTCTCTTATTGAAGTGAATTAATGTTGTCACTGGGACATTGGATCATGTCTCTTCAACATGCCAATGGAAGGTGAGGACTGCTGTCACTAGAACTTTGTGACTTCAGTGGGACTCTAAATCTTGTCTCCTCGATGTGCTGATAATGTGGGACCTTAGTGTATTGTTAAGGTGGGACCGTTTTGTGGAGAAGGTGACATTAGTTGTACAGTAGTGATATGGATGCCGCGTAGATGATGGGGACCACTCGGTCAAACACTATAAGCTTCATTGGTGTGATACTCCCATATGGGTGGGAGATATTAAGTTGTCTCCTCGACATGCCAATGGAAGGATGGAGGAACCTTATCAGTGGGAATTTGTGTTTTTTCCAAGACCCTTAAGATACTCTCTTCGACATGCTGATGGAAAGTTGATTGCTCACTTCACATTGGCGTTTTGAAGAAGATGGAGTGATGGTCATTTTTGGGTGACATAGGATGGTCGGAGGGACATGGCTTGAAGTCTCTTCGATGACCCGATATGACTTTGGTGGCTGGGAGTTGATGATGGTCATGTTTGTTGATGACACTTAGCTGGCATGGAAGGTGTAACGACCAATTAATGGAATGCTGAAGAAGTGTGTATGAATTGAAAAGAGCCAACAAAGAGGATTGAAGTGGATAGGTTTGAACTACATTGTAATCGTTTGTCTGTGGAAGTTGAACTGAACTATTTCCTGTTGGTTGAGAACGAATGTTATAAAACATTGAACGTTCTGCAATGTCAGAGGAGAGAGGGGAATAGAATAGGGGTTATGCTACCAGATTCTCTCTGGATGGAACAAGATGTAAATCTCCTATAAAGGCTTAAAGCTTGTAACTGTATTTCTATTGCTGAATAATACAATGGTGATCTGGGTTTTGGACTGTGGGGTTTTTTACCCATATGGGTTTTTCCAATGTAAATCTTGTGTGTTCATGTTGTTTGTTTCATCTTTCATGGTAGTTGGTTGTGTTTGTTGAATCTGTTAATGGTGTTGTTGGAACTAGTTTAATTATCATTTTTTTTTCTCTAAGGGTCAATGTGGGAAACAAACTATGTCTGATTTTGCTTTGTGGCATAGTATTTCATGCCTTTGAGGAAATTTGATAAAAATAAAGCTACCAAAGGAACTACTAATCTTGGATGTTTCTTTCTAAGATGACTTAAATTTCTGATAGGTAGATATGGTAAAGACGAAGGTAGAGTCAACAAGTTCTCAAAAGGTATCTATCCAGATATTAATATCCATGATTTTGGTCGAGGATGAGGATAGTTCAAGTTCTTGGAAGAAATGGTCTAGTTCATAATCACTGGTCGTGCAGGAATCCCATTCATACTCATTAGAATTAGTTTCCCTATAATAATAGTCCTCTTCTTCAGATGTCTCGATTTCATCAGAAACATTCACATTCTCACTCAAGGTCAACTTAGTACCAGGAATACTCACTTTTGTGGGCATGTACCCTAGCCCAATGTACTTTGATTAATGAGGTGGCAGTATTGGTTCCACCATTCCATGTTTATTTAGGCCAAGTCCACTATGTCCATTGTATCATTGTTGCTTCATAATTTGGAACCCTTTTGGATACTGCTCAATTGGTAATTGCTCAGGTATAATGTCTTGTTCATCCTCGTCAATCCATGTGGAAATATCCTCACTAATAGGCTCTTTAATCAATTCCCCCCATTTAATGAAGGTGGTAGGAGGATTAAAAATGGTGACTTTAGGTGGGATAGGATGAGGTTTGCCATAAGAATTTGGTGATTTAGGCAATTTTCCCACATAAAATAGTCTTTGCATGTTGTATTCTCCACAACCTTTATCTTGGATTTGGACCTTGGTTTTGGAAGGCGTGGTGAGTGGAATGGAATATTTGACAAGGTTAGATGGATTGACATAATGTGACAAAGTGGAAGATGAGGCCTCTCAATTGATGGGGACTTGATATTTTGTGGTTCCTCTTAAGTTGGCATAGTATTGGAAAGGATTAGGATCACCTAGAATGGTAATCTCAATGTCATCATATGGAAATTTGAGGCATTGGTGATAGGTGGAAGGTACAACTCTCATGGCATGGATCCATGGGTGGCCAAAGAGAAGGTTATAGGGAAAGTCCAGATCCAAGACATGGAACATTGTATTCTGAATAGTGAGGCCAACTCTTATAGGCAGAGTAATTAATCCTTCAAACGAATGCTCTGCATCATCATAAGCCTTGATAACAATTTTCTTGGATCGATCTATGCAAAATTTAGAGTATCCCAATGTTTTGAATAATTTTAGGGTGCATATGTTTAGACCTACTCCACCATCTACCAAAACTCATCTAATCTTATGTTTATTAATGAAAACCTCAAGGTGTAGTGGATCATTGTGATTTAGCTTTTATGTGGAAAGGTCTTGTTCAGAGAAGGTGACATGATGTGGTGTAACTATAGATCCTATCATGGCCTGAAATTGGTTAACATTTAGGTCTGAAGGGACTAATGTATCTTGCAAGGCCTCGTCTAGAATGGCTCTATGCTTTGGGGAATGTGAAGCAGCTCAAGAATAGATATCTACACATGCATTTTCCCTAGATGGTCAAGGAGATTGTATTGAATTTTTGGTTGTGGATTAGAGTTAGCTCCTCGAAGGGTTACCTTAGCTCTACGAGTAGTGACGACATATTCTGAATTTTTTATTATTAATGGTGATGGTAGAAACATGTTCATCAAGGGTACAAATGTGATGGACAGTATAATCATGTGCCACATTGGTATAATTAGCATTGTTGTTACTTGAATTGGAGGTCTTCCCTTTTCAATGGTCTTGGAAGGGAGTTTTGAATATGGTATTATCGACACTGGTTTTAGGTTGTTGATTGTCCACTAAAATGTCTCTTTTTTCAATGAGATCCTCAATGAGATTTTTAAGTGCCCAACATGATGATTTCTTATGTCCTTTTCCATGGTGATATTCATAGTATTCATTTTCATTCCACCAATTAGGTTTGACCAATGTGGACATTCATAGTTCTTGATGTCTAGAAGCTGAATGGCATTGGATTGAAAAAGTTTCTTTAGAACATATTCAATAGGTTCACCCAATGGAGTGTATGTTCTCTTAGTACATGGAGGTCCTCTACGTTGTTGATTATTTTGGATGAAATTTAATGTTTGATCTTGACTTTGAGTTTGGGTATTGTATGTGTTTGATGTTGAAGGACCTTTAAGGTAAATGGTAGGGTGACCTTTGTTTATGACTTTTGCATCAACAACTCCATCATTAGTGGCATTCTTGTTTCAAGACCAAAATTTTCCTTTGTCATTATTAACTTTTGGGGTTTCTTTGGAGACTTTGACTATTCATTTTTCCATGAGAGCTTTCTCAATGACGACACCCTTTTCAATGGCATCCTCAAAAGTTGTGCAACATTGTATTTGGAGACCAGTCATCAATTATGCATTAAAGTTTTCCATGAACATGGGAACTAATTGTTTCTTAGATATGTGACAAGGACATTTTCTATCCATACTTCACCATCATTGGTAGAATGAAGTGAGTGAATCTCCCTCCTCTTGTTTAGTTGTACATAGTTTTGCATGGGTCATGTCACTTTCTATATTGAAGGCAAAGTGATTGATGAATTTTTCAGCAAAGTCACCCCATGTTCGAATCCCTAGAGGAAGGTCTGCAAACCAATATAGAGCCTGTCCTGAAAGAATTCATGGAAATAGTCTCATCAAATAAGTAGGCTCATATGCAATGTCCATACATGTATTAAAATCTCATATTTGTTCCATTGGATCTCCTTTTACTTTGTACTTGGTAAAAGTTGGTGGAGTGAAATGAGGGGGAAAAGGTGGCATGAATAGATTTTTGTCAAATGTACAAGGACACAATTCCTCCATAGAATGTCTTCTTGTTTGTCCCTAGTTGCATGTTTGTCATTTGTTGTTGTATTGCTTGCATTTTTTTCATTAAGGTGTCTGCAAGAGATGGTGTTGCATTTGGTTGATTTTGCATGATGACATTGGTGTTGGTATTGAGATAGTCAAATTTTGGATTTGGAGTGACATTTTGTTGCATGGGACCTTGTTGATATTGGTGTGTGAATGTTGATTGGTGTTGGTTTGATTTGGAATGAGATTGGTATTTTGATTTTTTCCAAAGGTCATGTTTGTGTTTGGTATGGTATTTTGAAATTGTGGTGTTGGACCTTTATTGGCATTTTACGATTGAATTATTGGACCTTGGCTTGTGTTTTGAAATGATGGTGTAGGACCTTGATTTGCATTTTGAAGTGATGGGGTAGGACCTTGACTTGCATTTTGTAATAATGGTGTAGGACCTTGATTTTCATTTTGGAATAATGGTGTAGGACCTTGATTTGCATTTTGGAATAATGGTGTAGGACCTTGATTTGGCACCTTATGAATCCTCCTTGATTTTTTGGGTTGATTTTGAGATATGAAACCTTGAATTGTGCTTTGGAAAAGAGGATTTGTAAATGTCATAGTCATGGGACTTGATGATGTGACACTAAATGTAAAATTTTGTCCTTGTGTTGAAGCAAGAGTTCTCTTGTTTCCAAATGGTGTGTTAGGAATGTGAACATTTGTTGCCATGCGTGTTTTTTTCCCAAGGGGTAGACTTGTGAATACTTGATGTGATGAGGATGGCATCCCTAATTATGTGAATGTGTTTTGGGTAGATCCTTGGTTTAGGGCCAGTGTAACTCCCTCTACAAGTGTAGAAATATCATATAGCCTTGAGGAAGTTTGGCACCTTTATGTGCTAGTGCTTAAAAGAATTTATTTGGTTCAACACTAATTAGTTATTCAAAAATGTGTACTATTCTTGGGTCTTGTAATATTTGTTCAATTTCTTCAGGGGTTAAACCTTTGTTGACCTCTTCTAGTGGGAGATTAGAAAATGAATTTGAGGTTCCTCTTGATGTTGGGGTTTGGTTTGAATTTGAACCAAGGTTCATATCACTTGTTGGGGTGTAAAGAGGATCAATTGAAGAGTCTGTTTCCTTTCTTTTTTATCATGATCTTGTTTCAACCATGTAAGACTTACAAAGGTGAAGAGGATGATAATGATAAAGCAAGATGAGACTAAACTATATTTTTGAATTTTTTGGATTATAAGGATGCACCTAAGCTAAATGATATGGTATGCAAAGGATATATGATTTTAAGAGTAATGTAGGGATGAAAAGTGATAGTGCAAGGATGATAATGACCAAAGGATATGGCATGAAATGAGACTAAATGAGGCTAATATATGTTAAATGATTCTAAATAAAGGGGATGATAACCAATATATGTTGACCCAAGATGGCAATGCAAGATGGTATGGGACTAAGGTATATTTTTTGGATTTTTTGGATTATAAGGATGCCTAATAATGATAATGTCCAAGATTTAAGGTTGCAAGTGACAATAACAAGATAAGAATATGAAAATGTCACTATAAGCACAATCTAGGATATGACCACGTCTAAAATGTATGCAATGATTCTAATGACCAATATTAAAGAACCGAGTGACAATAGACAAGAGTTGAAAGATGTTGACTTCACCATGTCCCAAATATAAGGTATGATGCAATGGTGTAAAGTGTGTAATGGTATATGCCTAAATTAGATGACTATGGTATGAGTAGATAAAGTTATGACTTGGGACCTTTTGTGAGACTAAGAAAAGGGTTAGTAGCCAACCTAGGATAGTCCAATGTTTGCAAATAAAATTATCAATGACCTTAAGGAGTGGATGACAAGTGAAAAGTTTGACAAGGTGGATTTTAAACTAGACTGATGATTTTAAAGGTTATACCAAAATGACAAGGACTAATGTGGAAAATGACAAGGTCAATGACAAACCTTTGTTCTGAAAAAGGGCCTATGCCAAGGTATGGTTAGTTTCCCTATTCTAAAGTTTTCAAAGAGGTGTATGCAACCTAATGATGTATTTCTACAATAAGTGAGAAAAAATTGACGATGGCCTAAAATGTGATTAATAACCAATATTTGATTCAAGACCTAAGGAGAGCAACCTAAGTGCAAGCTAAAAGGTTTGTTTGACTAATGATGGATATGCAAGGACTGAGGACATGGAAGAATAGAATGATCAAAAGATGCAAGGACTAGGGGGAATGATCTAGATATGAAAGGACTGAAGGATGATGCCCCAAGAGATTTAAATGCTAGGTTCATTTTGAACATGTAAGTTTGGTTCATTCCTCAAAGGGCGTTGATAAAAATTTCTCAGCAATATGTCTCGATTGCGATAGTTCTTGAAGATGTGTTTTCTAATAGACCTTGAACTACGATGTCTATGTTTGAAAAAGAGGAACGCGAATCTTCGCTTAGGGATTTTGGTTTTGCAAGAGATCATGCAGAAGTTTGTGTTGTTTGACTTTTTGAGAAATGTTTTGAGATTTTTAAGTTTGAAATGTTATAGATTCTAGGTGTGATGTTTGATTGAGATTGAAAATGCTTGTTTTGAATACACACACAAAAAATGGAAGAAAAAATGTTTTGGATGACTTTGATACAAAATAATATTAAAAGTATGAATGGGGGCCTAGATTAGCCCCAAAAAATTTCATTGGTCTTGACAAATTTGAAAAAAATCATAAGCATACACAATCTAGGCTGGAAAGAGAATACTACTTGTTGAGTCCCTACTTGGATTACTCCATATACTGAGACAAGGAAAAAAACTAGAGATATTGGTGACATTGGCTCCCCCACCATGACATGGGCACACAAAATCTTTTACCCCAAAGATCTAGAGATCTTATGAAATGAGGGATTTGTTGTCTCCACCATGAACAATATGTGTAGGGAAACTTTAGAGGTCTGACCTCCTACACCAGCAAGAATTTTTTTTTTTGGCTTCTACACAAGTGGTTTCTTGTTAGTGTTCGAGATAATTTGGTGTCTATACATGTGGTAGTTCACTCATTTAAGAGGTCTCCCAACCCTTAGAAAGGGTTTTTACGCTTCTCATGGATATTGAGGGAGACTTTTGTCGATATAGAACATCCACACTAGGTGATTGATAAATTTCATCACAACCACAATTATTTGTATATCATACCAAACCAAAATTATCGCTTGGGTCGTTCCCTCTCACAAATTGGGAGTCAGGCCCTCTAAGGGTAAACAAAAGTAAAACAAACATAATGCCTTGGAATCTCCAAGATCACACTAGGTGCGAGGAGAGAGCATAATGTGTTTGCCTTACACTAGCATGGTGTTCATTTTAACCTCAAAATCATATGTTTGGTGTGAGAGTGTAGATGACGAGAGGTGTTTTTGATTCCCAAGATCAGACTAGGTGTGAGGGAAGAGCATACACACCTTGTAACAAAGACAACCACAAGATAGTAAAGCACTGATTTATTTTATGTCCCACTTATGATGTGAAACAAGCAAGTTATTTTTAGCCCCAAATGAGTTTGTTGCAATTTTTTTTAAATCCAATGAGTGAATAATGTAGATTGTGGTAAATTTTAAAAACCCATGAATGTAATATGCATATTGTTGTTCATTTTATCCTTATGAGTGAAATATGCAGTTTGTTTATAAATTTTAGACCCAATGAATGTAGAATGCAATTTTTTTCATTTTATCCTCATGAGTGAAAATTTTTAAAACAAGAACAAGATGATTCTATGCTAAGCAAACACAAAAATAGGCCAACAAATTTTTTCAAAAGAAACAGTTTAGACTCCCTCCAAGATTGATGCCACACGCTGAAAACAAGAGATTAGTAATACCAAAAGAAAATCCTTTAATGATAACAACAAACTAAAACAATGATGACTTTCTCAAAATTAAACGAAATTTAAAACTGTAAAAAGCTATGGAAAGCTAAACTCAAACCTTCAAAACTCATAAAGTACTCTACAAAATTCTACATGAAAAATTGTTATAGGAAAAAGAAAACTTGGATTTTAATAACTAAATTTAAAAAGGTAGTGAATACTAAAACAACCATAACTTTATCAAATCTTAACAAAATTTAAAACCGTACAAATTTGTAGAAAGATGAAAGTGAGATCTACAAAAAATAGAAACAATTTTATAAGATTTTATGTGCCCATTTTTTTATGCTCAAAAGAATATGATGGGTTTTGAATGCAAATTCTTGGATGTAGCCTACAAAACTCATTTAAAACACTCAAAAGATTATATTTTTCATGTTGGGTTCACTAAATGTAAGGATTCAAAAATAAAAAAGAGCTAAGACCAAATAGCAACCACTATGATTAAGATCTAAGCCCAAATTTCAAATCCAAACAAGAGAGTACAAATGATAAAAGAGAGCAAACAAGAATGTAAGCATAAAATAAAACTCCCCTATCATGGTTGATTATTTCCCTTGCTTCTCCTCCATTCTTTCTCAAGTTGTAAATATTTTCCCTCAAATTTTGAAGTTCTTGAATACCTACAAATGACAATGATATAACAACAAGAACTTTGGAGAATGTGGTTGTTCAACCAAAATGATGGAGAAAGCCTTCTTTATAGAAGAGTTATTTGAATGGATGGACAAGATTAAAGTTCTAAACAGATGCCAAGATCAATGGTGGAGGATGAATGCACCACATAGTGGTAGGGTTAGGGACAACTAAGGACAGACAATCAACACTGAGAGAAGACCAGAGAGAATCAACGGTCAAGATTTGAAATTAGAAAGTGGAGGGAAAGTAGTGAAGCAAATTAAATAATATAATTATTTAATTTGGGAGAGCATGTGGGACATTAAATAATAATTTTTAATTGAAGAAGGGAATCTTGACAATTAAATCATATTATTATTTAATTTGGGAGAGGAAGTGGAGGAATAAAATAAATTATTTAATTCATGGAAGACATATTTGACCATATTTTAAATTTGGAAAAAGATATGGGGGAATAAATAATCATCTTAGATTATTTATTTATGGAGAAAGGGCAAATGAATACTTTATTTAAAAGTTATTATGCAACTAATTAAATTAAATATAGAGGCAAATGAAGAAAGTGGAATTAAATAATTAAGTCAAATTAATTGTTTAATAGAGGAAAGGTGGTAAGAGGGAGTTAAATAATTTTAATAATTATTTAACTATAGAAGAACAAAAAGGATCAATGAATAGATAAATAATTAGGAATAATTATTTAACTATAGATGAATAACGAAGAAAAAATAATTAAATAAATGATAATTTATTTAATTGATCAGAGGAGAATAAAGATCAAGAAATTAATTAATTAAGTAATAAAATTATTTAATTATACAAGGAAGAAGACCAAGACAATGGAAAAATGACGCTCGTAGACCAAGACATTTTTTAGTGTCTACACTCCTATTAGAGAAGATATCATGGTGCAAGAGGATCATAGAATTGATACTTATCTTTCAAACAATAGTAATATGGCTTCTTTAGATGAAGATGATGAGGTGATAGTAGACTCCCCTTTGCTAAAAGATCATCAAAATAAGGATAAGTCTATTGAGGTTTTGAACATTAGATCTCCCTTAATTTTTGGAACTCCCAAGTCATCTCTTGAGCCACTTCTTGCCGTCTACCAACCCTCACATCAACCTCAAGTAAAAAAAAAACCCGTGCTTATCATAGAACCACCTAAAATGCAACCATTACCCCCAGGAGCTATCTTGAACTTTACAAGGAAATTTTATAGTAACAATATTTCAAAGCAATTGAGTTACAATATTGTTTTTCACACATATAATACAAAGAAAAAATAGGCAACCACAAACCACTCCCATTTCATTACCATTGCCTCAACCTATCTTGTCTAGTGCTCCCCATTTTCCTTTACATAGTGGAAAGGAGTATTACCTTGTAGAGCAACTTAAAAACATTCCTACTAAGATTTCTTTATGGGATCTTATTCAAGCTTCACCTAATTACCATAACATGTCTCAAAATTCCTTACAACAAGTTGTTATCCCTCCTAGTGTGCAAACAAACGATGTAGCAACCCTAATTCAAGGTATGAACTCAGTCAACTTAGACATTACTTTCCATCAAGATGAGTTACCTTCGTTAGAAGTGCAAAAAAAATGAGGCTTTCATGATAGTGGCTTTCATTAATAGATGTGGGATAAAGTGAACCCTTGTTGAAAATGGCTCAACCCTTAATGTGTGTAGCATAAAAATTTTGGACAAGATTGGATTAGACAAAATCCAAATACAACCAGAGTCTTTATCTATCCATGGATTTGATAATGTAGGAGAACAACCACTTGGTGTGATCACATTGCCTATTAAATTTGGAAAGGCCACATTGTAGACTCTTGTCCATGTTATGCCCCAATATCTTTCATACAATCTTCTTTTGGGTATACCATGGATTCACGAAATGAATGTGGTACCTTCAACTCTTCATTGTTTAATGAAGTATTTTTATAACAACAAGGTTTATACAATCAAAGTTGATCCCCAACTAGAAAGTTGTTTGCACACTAAGAAAGACAAGGAAAGTTCTTTGAAAACATTGATACCAACTTCAAAAGTAGAGCCCATACAATAGGAAGAAAAAGATAAGAATATTGAAAGAGTTACAAAGCTATTGGATGATGATTTGGGTTCATTGGATTTCACATCAACATTCATGGGAGAATACACAATTACACAAAAAATGGGAAAAGAGAAAAAAAAACATAGTATCAACACAATCCACATATGAAGAGTGTGATCATGAGCAATCACCAAATGCAAAAGTGATGGAGAATCTTAGAAGAGGTTACGAACTTTTGAAATAAGTTGGTTATAATGGAAAATGATACGGTGCTAGAGAACAAGGTAGCTATGTCCCTATAGGGCCTAACACACAAGAAACAACTAGTGGTATTAGTTATTGTCCCTCGAAAGAAACAAAAGAATCAAAGAAATCTTCACTTAATATCAATGTCATCGCACAAAAACTCCTAGTACATCTTCAAACACATGTATTAGGAATGATTGGGGTTCATTAGATTTTACACCCTCCTTTAAGGGAGAGTAAAAAATCTCACAATATAAAGAGCCTTGTGCATGTATGACACCTTGTACTAAGCAAGAAATATATTTTCCACAAAAGAAAGACACATCTTCTACCATTGATCATGAGGGTACCTTGTCAAGGCTTCTCCAAGCCCACTTGATATCTCTCCCTCCAAGAACACGAAAGAAATTTTACAATAAAAGTTTATTTTATGCAATCATCGAGTTCATGGTCATTCCACTAATGAATGCAAGGCTTTGAGTAATAAAATTCAACACCTTAAAGATTGTGGTGCTCTTCCTTGTGTTGAATCACCTATTTCTTCTAATTGATATTGATTTTCATCCTATCATGTTGCTCATCACTATGTGGCATTAGTAGCTTTATGTGTCTTGCTCATTTCCATTCATGGAGGTACAATCTCAAGTGCAACCATATCTTGGTAGCAATATGGTAGTTCTTGGTGGTTTTATTTGTCTCTATGATTGGGGGGCAAGGATAACTAGTTTTTTAGGCTGAATTCTTTCCAAGGATCCCCTTTTCCTTTCTTTCTACTTAAAATACTAACATAGTAAGTATGTTTCCATTTTAAGTGGGGGGCATATTGTCCCTTGCTCATTTTGTGCATGTTCCATTCTTAGTGATGATATTATACATATCCTAGAAGATGTGATCTTTTTATTGAAAGTGTGGCTTTCTTGATCTATGTGATGTGTCTTCTTTGTGGTGATACCATGCTTGATAACCTTTAGGAGTGTGACCTTTCTTGGCATATGATATTCCTCTTAGTGGTAATGCTATGGTTTGGATTCCCTAAGGTGTGAATCTTTTTGTCCTCTCTTGGTGGTGATGTCAAGCATGATGTTCCCTAAGTAGAGACCTTACATGCATTAAGCAAAACCCCTTTGAACATACCTTATCTTATTTGAATTTTTTTAATGAGTGTCTAGCATAACGAAGCTTGCTAGCCTTATGAAGCTCAAAGTTCATGTTGTGTGGCACCTTATAAAAGTTATCAATAGGTATAAATTTTGGTATTGTTGTACATATAGGAGCTTGTAGACCTAGCATGAATTTCCCATTAGCCACCTATTTGTTTGTGTGGGTGCATACTGACTGTGTGTGTGTGTGTGTGTGTCTCACTTTCTTGGGGGCTCACCTAGTGTATATCAGACTACACTAGATTGTGTGAGTGGTTTTTTCATGGCCACTGAGCATAATACAACTTGCTTTCTTGTGGAGCCATGTATTTCATAAGTAATTTTACATCCTTGTGAGTGAATTTGATGGATGTGGCATAATACAACTTTCTATTCCATCTTTCTTTCCTATTCACATTAACTTTAACATTGTATGTTTGTGTATCTTGTCTTGTTGTGTCATATCATACATCTTATGTGTGTCCCTTTGTGCTTATGTTGGTTTGACATGGGATCTTAGATCTTGGCAGCTTGTGCAACCTCCTTGATCCTTGTCATCCTATCTCATCAACATTTGTGCATTTGGACCCCTCTTGACACATATTTGTCTACTTTAGTGTGAGTTGGATGCAAGGTCACCCTCTCACTAAAGTGGGGGCTAAATGTAGTGTAGAAAAATGTACTCCTTTACATTTTCACACTATTTTTAGGTCCCTCAATTAAATTGGACTTAATTATTCCTTAATAAGCCCTATTTTATGTTTACAATCCTAATAAATTACATTTTCTGAAGGGGAAGCCTGAAAGCAATTAATTCCAACACATAATTAATTACCTTGAGCAATCTGTGTTCCAATAATAGGGACCTAGGACCCATTCACCCATGGGCGAATGGGTCCTCCCTAGGACTTTGGGACCAAATTTAAAATATGTTTTTGGCGGTATTTTACTGTATCCCTGAATTCAAATTTCAATGTCATATTGTAATGTTCATTTTTTGAGAAATTATGGATAAATACCTATAAATACAAGGTCTTTCTATCAATTCAAATCCTAGAAAATTCGTGAGAGCATCAATTCAAGTTCACAAGAGAAAATATTATGATCAAGAGCATTCGAGGGTAGATTTATCAGTCATCTACAACAAAAATCAAGATCTCAAGTATCAAGTCAAATTCTTGTGCAATAATGCATGTTTTTGGAGCTAATATTGTAATGTAGGTTTCAAGATCCAAGTCTACATTCAAGTCAAGATTCAAGCATCAAGACCCACATCCATTGAAGCCATTTCATGCAAGATCGAGATCAACATTTCAGTCCTCCAAAGCTTTATTCAAGGGTTTTTTGAGTTGCAACATAGCATTATTCATTCATCATTCCTTTCATGTTTCATTATTTCAATTCAAGGTTTAATTACCAAAATGGGGTTTGACCAAGGAAAACCCCTATCCACCAAAAAAAATATTTTTCTCCTCTTTGTGAATGTGTAGGTTCATAGGTTGAAGAAAAGTTGAAGATCTCAAAAGAGAAATTTTGCAAAGTTGCATTTGTTGTCACCTTTGTTGTCAAGCCACGAAAACTCAGATCCCAAATTTATTTTTGGCTTTCTGACAGTGGAATCTATGGGAATCAAGAGTGCAAACACAAGGCCCAAGAACTATGAAATAATATTTTATACCTCTAGATAGAGACCCATTCACCCATGGATGAATGAGTCCTAGGCAACCTTCAGAAACTACATTTTCATGATAGGTACACATCACACTACCATTTCTAGATCTATCAAAACTTTGCGGTTTTTTTCTATATTATGATTTAAATTGATGAATCAAGTTTGAATGGGCATAATTGAGTTGATTTACTATTTTTAGTTCTTCTCCCAAAAGCGTTGTTCAGATTGATACCCCCACCCTCAATCATAAGGAACTAATAGATTCCCTTATTGAGCTGACTCACCTAAGGTTTGTAGGCCAATTATTTGTGGGGATCTCATTTCCTAATGAAATAAAGGAAAATAGGTCCACTATACCCCCATTTTTCCCATTTCAAATTGGTGAACCTATTTTACTATGTTTCACATACTAAAATAAATTACAATAAATTATCTTAAAAGTCATGGGGTATCTTTTACCATTGTACATCTTAGAAAGGGGCCACAAAACACATTGGAAATGGAGAGGCACACATATATTATGAAAGTATATTATTCTTGATTTGACTTGTGATGTCACTTTTATTACTAGGGGGGTAAGTATTTTTATACATGCAAATGATAAATGAAATATGCATCAAACCTAGCCTATTGAAACAAAATACATGCAAACCTAATTAATATCAAGTGTAGTATGTTGATAGATTGATAGCTTGGATGTGGTTGCTCATGGTTCCAATAGCATGATGGTATGATCAAGATGATTCAATAGAAATTTGGACAACATAACAGTAGTGTGAGAGAAGATTTATGCAAATGGGATGGAAGGCCTCTTATTTATAAACTTTCCATGAGAGAAATCAAGGGCCAAGATGGATTGGTTAATGGATGGCTAGGATTGAATGCGGATTAGGTTTTGGATCAAAAGTTGTAGTCATGTGACAAGTGTCACACAAGGGATACGGGATAGGTTTAGGATTTGCATTAGGAAAAAATGCTTATGTGCATGAATATGATTAAGAGGTTTAGATGAGATGAGTAGATGAGATGGAAAGTTAGTTTGAATTTTGGGAAGTGTCTAGATTCAATTAATCTAGGCAAGGAGTTAGCTAGACATGTAAAAAAGACACTTGTCACATGATAAAAAATTTAGATTGTGATCCATGTGTAAAATTTAGAGGGATAGGATTAAATGAACAAGGATTAAGGGATAAAGTGGAATTAAATATTGGAGGAAAAATTGGTGAGGATTATTTAGCCTAAATCAATTAATTTATTTATTTAGTTGGAGGATTTTGGGATAAAGGTAATGGATAAATTAATTAAAAAATAATGAATATTAAATATTTAATTAATTGTCTAGGAGAAGGTGGGATAAAGGTAATGGCATAAATTAAATAAATATTAATTATTTAATTAATGGCTTAAGATATGCTAAATTGAGGTGTGGTTGGGCAAGGTCAAATTTTAGGTGTCTACATTTTCTCCCTCTTTGAGATGATGTTGCAACTAAGAGAAGTAACATCATTTAAAAAAATAATAAAACATAGTGGGTAGGAAAGGAATAAGGACCAGTGGCATGATACCCCAATCACTTGAAGGATGACAGTTAGGTATGCCCCCTCGAGAGGACACACGGGTTCAAATAACACGAGTGTGCTCTCGAAATGGATGAGAGGACTAGAGGATGACAGATAAAAGGAGGAACTAGATAAGGATAGATGGGAGAAGATAAAGATGGAGAGGGAGGATGGATTATCATCATGTTGCAATGGTACAAGCAACCTAGATTTGACATTGTACTTGACATTATGCATCAAGGTATAATGAACTAAAATGACAATGTGCCAAGTACGTGATCAAAAAGGTCAAATGAAAATATATGCCTTATAACAAAATGATATGGAAAACCATGATGACCTTGTGGAAATATCATGCAAATATTAGTATTAATGTAAACAATGATAACATACACAAGCAACAAGCAAGCATACACAACATGCAAATAGCAAAAAAAGACTATGCTCCAAGTCAAGTTGAAAATTGATTGATTGATGATGAGGATAGAAAAGTAAACAATAAGAACAATGTGTAACCTAAGGATTGTGTTGTTAATAATAACATGTGGATTGGGAAGGATACATCCCTATGATGATAATTGGATTAAAATGGATCAATGGATTTCAGCTGATTTGGATTAAGATCATAAATTGCTTATGGATGATGGGCTAGATATCAAGATTTGATTGCATTGGATGGATTGCATGGGGATGGATGAGAGGGAGGATAAATTAATTGGATAAGATAGGATTGGATGGAGGATATGATGATTAGGATAGAGGAATGGATGGGAACCAATAAAAAGGGAAAACCAAGCCTTGGGAAAAGGATGGAAGGATAGATGGATTTTTTGGATAGGAGACAAAATAATTAAGTAGATGGATAAGAGGATGGAGATCCAAGGACTATATTTCAAAAGAGTAAGATTCCCCACACTATAAGTAGTGCAATTAAGGATGGAATATGGTGGAAAAATATGCATGATATGGAAGCATAGTGCATAGAATTTGTATTGTCCAAAGAATGCATGGATATTTTCCCCCCTAGCTCTCTATCGAGATCGAGGGTAAAATGAGAGGATGAAGTGGATAGGATGAGGGGTATAATATGGATTATAATGGAGGATATGGATGGAAGGATAGCATGGAGTCTCCTTATCAAGTTTAAATATGGGAAGGGTGGATTTATTTGGATAGGATGAAAGGAAATAGTATGATGGATATGGATAAGATAAGGTGAGGGAGATAGTATACATGGTGATTATGACGATCCTTAGCCTTGTCAAGATCAAAGGTAGAAAAGGGAGGATGAACTTAGATAGGATGATGGATAGGGGATGAAGGATAATGAAAGATGTAGATAGAATGTGGTAGGTTGCATGAACAAAGTTTACTCCCAAGTGTAGAGTGCAAGAGGATGGGGAGATTACACATGATGCTTATTTGATATGTTTTCATATTTTATTTAATATGGACGGGTTCTAGTATTCCTTGCTCATGGAGGCCTAACGTTTTTCCTTGATAGTGCATGGTTTGATAAATATTTTTTCTAATGGGATACTTATTGCATTGGAAATAAGAAATAGTTTATTGTGAAGGGGATATGACATGGAAGGAATGACAAGTTCTTGGAGGAAACCTAATCCAGGAGGATCTCCACACAAGACAATTCACTTTGCATACCATGAAGAAATTGATGATAGGTGTCAAAGTTTGGGATAAGTGAATTAATGCTTGAGTAGTTATAATCTCATGCATTATTCATTGGTTTAATAATTAGTGCTTTAAGTGGGATGAGAGGCTCATGTATTTTTATTTTAATGATTAGTGCTTAAAATGAGCTTGGGAAAACTCATGCATTTATTCATTTGAAATTTTAAAATGATTAATACTTGTGAGTGAGAAAATGACTCACGTATTATTCATTATTTTGTAAATTGGGAAATTGGTTTCATGTGAGAATCCACCTCACAACTAATTTCATATTTATCAATTAGAGGTTGAGAGTCTCATGGGCATGGTTGAGAGTCTCTTTGTTTGGTTGAGACTTTACCCATTTTTATGCCTTGAGTTGGTTTGGGATCTTAGAATTGTGTATCTTTTTTTTCCTTTAAAAAAAATCATGCAATCCTAGAGTTATTCTCCTTTGTTTGATTGTGGATGGGGAAAAACTATTTAAATTTCTTATTTGAGCCTTTGTGAGCCTAGAGTACTTGGGGAGTGAAGAGTGCTTAGGAGCTTTGTAAGGAATTTTCCTTCTTGATGTATGGAGTAAGGTCATTAGTGTGAAATGCCTTCTTTGTTGGAAAATGTGCCTCAAACCTACTGACATGAAACTCATGAAAGAGTAAAATTAGTGAGACCTTCAAAATGTATTACTGACTAGCAGCTGTGTTCATAAGATCAAAGTCGCTGAGACTTTGGTTCTGTCTTGCTGATGGGTTGGTTCCTAGTGGTCATCGAGGAGACTCTTGGTGATAGTTGAATATTGGGGTGACTGTCAGACACATTTCGACTGTGTTAGTCCCACCGATAGCTTTATTCATACTAGACATCGGGGAGACTCTCAAACTCTTTCTGAAAGCACCAGTCTCACTGATGGTTCTCCTCTCACTAGTGGGTATACATTCGGTATGATCTCTCGCCAATGGATTTGTATTCGATGTGAGCTCTTTCCGATCGATTTGCATTCAGTATGATCTCATGTCGATGGTTGTGGTCTCGCCGACGGGTATGTAACTTTGGTGAGAACTCTTGCTGATGGTTTTCCTCTTGCCGACGAGTATGATTTCGGTGTGAACTCTTGCCGATAGCACTCATCTCGCTAACAACTCTGCACGATGAACATCAGTGTGACATAATGGTTCTATAAGACTCTTAGTGACAGTGATGGTCTTGCCGATAGTTCTACAATGGACATCGGTGAGATGTCTTGCTGATAGAATGGGTTTGGCCGATGGTTTTGCATTCAGTGTGAACTCTTGCCGATAGAGGATATCTCACCGATGGATTTCTGTTCGCTGTGAACTCTCAACGATAGTGAAACTCTTGTCGATAGATCTACACGAGATGGATATCAATGTGATATCTTAGCAATAGAGTGAGTCTGGGTGACAGGTTTGAACTCGATATGACTCTTGCTGATGGTGGTGACTCTTGCCAATAAGGACAGTCAAGAATTTTGGCATCGGGGAGACACGGTCTAGTGTCTCATCGACATGTGATTCTGTTTGAACATTTTGACCGAACGACTGTCTGATGTGGTCTATTTTGAACCAATCAAAAAAGCAGAATGAGAACCATTGGCAGTTGAATAGTTGCGACTATTCTTGTGTGGAAAATGAACAGACCATAAGAAAATGGATTACACTCTGCAATGGATGATGACGATAAACAGTGTGAGATAATGAAGTGTTGCTCGATTGAAGATGGATTGATCTGAGTGAATTCATTGGATGTTTCAGAGAGCATTTCTATATAAGGTTGATTAGTGAATGAGGCTTCTATAATAATTGACATCAGGAAGTGAAGTTGATCTCTGTATGTAATTTTATTTACTGTAATACAAAGAGACTTTTCTTGGTGTGGTGGGTTTTTCTCCCATAAGGGTTTTCCCACATAAATCTGGTGTCCAATTGTGTATGTCTTTATTTCCCTTTTTTTTTATTCTTTTCTTGTGTATCTTAATGAACTGTAATTGCAAAATTTTAAAGTCCTATCTGCATTCTTCCATGAGGTTTTGGCGTTAGGAGAGTTTGTTCCGCACCTAAGCTTTCCTTGCAAGTGGTATCAGAGCTTGGCTAGTTGTGTTATCCTTGTGGGTACATTGGGTTTTTTGTGTCAATTCTGTTCAGTGGAAGTCTTGTAGAAGTCTGGTAATTTGAATTATAGATTAAGATGGCAAGCACGTCAGGAAAGATTGAAATTGAGAAATTCAATGGTAGTAATTTTGAGTTGTGGAAACTCAAAATGGAAGATCTATTGGTTGATCGTGATCTTTGACTTGCTGTGTCTGGAACGAAGCCTATAGACATGAAGCAAGAGGATTGGGACCTTGCAAATAAAAAATCAAAGGGGTTGATAAGGCTCTATTTAGTAGACTCTGTTCTTCTAAATGTTCATGAAGAAAAGACATCTTTGTGGAAAAGACTGGGAGCTATTTATCAAGACAAGTCCTTGGTGAATAAGTTATTCTTGAGGAAGAAGTTGTACTCTTTGAAAATGTAGGAAGGAGCATATGTTGTTGATCATTTGAATGCTTTCAACATGTTGATTGCTCAGTTAGCATCTGTGGGTGTGAAGATTGATGAAGAAAATCTCTGTATGACATTGTTGTGTTATTTTCCAAATTCTTGGGATCACTTGGTGGTGGCTATTGGGAGTACTACTTCCTCTTTTAAGATGGAAGATATTGTTGCTTCTTTGTTATCAGAAGAGATGAGAAAAAAATCTTTTGAGATGGTGAAGGAGGCTCTTGCTGTTAGAGGCGGATCGAAAGAAAAAGGAAAGAAGAAGGATAAGAAGTCCAAATCCAAATCAAAGGGGAGATCAAAGTCTCCTAGTAAGAAGTCCAAGGTAAAGTCCTAGAATTGTGGGAAACTTGATCATATTTGAAAGGATTGCAAAGAGGAGAAAAGGAAGAAGAAGAAGTATTCTTCCAACAATGATTCTTCTCAGAGTGATGTAGATGCTTTCATTGCAGCCTTGGCTACAAAGGAATCAGATGATGATTGGCTGATTGATTATGGAGCATCTTTCCACATGACATCTCATAGAGACTGGTTCACTAAGTATGAAAAATATGATGGTGGAAGGGTGTATTTGGCAAGCGATTCATCTCTGGAAATAGTTGGTCGTGGAAGAGTCAAAATTCAATTCTCTGATGGAAGAGTGAAGGGAATCAATGATGTAATGCATATACCAGGTCTGCTTCGAAATTTACTTTCTGTTAGTAAGCTAAATGATGTTGGAGTGCAAGTCATGTTCTCTGGAAATGGCTGCAAAATGACTAGAGGCTCAATGGTGCTAGCTAGGGTTGCTCGTATTGGTACCTTGTATAAGCTGGATGCACATGCTGGACAATGCAATAGTGTCTCTATAAAGTCATAGAAGGCTACTCATGGAGAAAAGGAGAAAAAAGTTCTTGATAGTGCAAACTCTATGGAAGTTAAACTTCCAACAGAAAAGACTATGCTCTGGCATCATAGGCTTGACCACATTGGAGAAAAAGGTTTAAAAACCTTGAAAAATAAAAACCTGGTTGAAGGGCTTGAGGATTGTAACCTTTAATTCAAATTTTGTGAACATTGTATATATGGTAAACAACATCATGTTTCATTTTACTTCAATCCTCACAAATCTTTTGGTTTACTTGATTACATACATTTTGATGTTTTTGGTCTAGTAAATGTTCCTTCTTTGTCTAAATCAAGATATTATGTATCGTTCATTGATGATTATTCAAGAAGGGAATTTGTTTCTTTTTTGAAAAGTAAAGTAGAAGTGTTCAGTCATTTTAAGGAATTTTAAAACCTTGTGGAAAATCAAATTGGAAGAAAAATAAAAATTTTAAGGACTGACAATGGCGGTGAGTTTTGTTCTGATGAGTTTGAAAGGTACTGTAAAGATCATGGGATTAAAAGACATAAAACTACACCCTACACTCTGCAACAAAATGGAGTTGCTAAAAGGTTCAATAGGACAGTGATGGAAAGAGCACAAAGTATGCTAAGAAGTGTTGGCTTGGAGGAGAAGTTTTGGGCTAAGGCAGTTGCAACAACATGTTATTTAATAAACCATTCTTTGAATTCCGCTCTTGTTGAGAAAACACCTTTGGAAGCATGGTCTGGAAAGAAGCCCTCTTTGAGACACATTCGTGTCTTTGGCTGTGAGGCATATGCATATGTGCCAAATGAAAATAGGTCTAAATTGGAAAACAAGGTTGTTAAATTTATTTTTATTGGTTATAGTGCTAGAATAAGAGGATACAAGCTTTGGAATCCTGATACAGAGAAGGTTTTGTACAACAGAAGTGTTATTTTTCATGAGCTGAAGCCTTCTACTTTGGATCTACAGTCAGAGACAAAATTAGAAGATAAAAAGGATGTAGTTGAAATTCCTCCAACACCAGATAAAGAGGAATTCAAAATTCAAAATGTACCTGAAACTGAAGAGCACTCAAGTAGTTCCGAGAGTTCTAAAGAAGAAGATCAACCTCAGCCTCAGCCTATGAGGAGGTCAACACGTGAAAGAAAGCAACCTGATAGGTATGGGTTTTTTTTGTTAGATTCTACTTGTGCCTATGCTTTAATTTCTAGCACTGATGAGCCTAGGACTATGAAAGAGGCATTTAGAATGTCTGATTCAAACTCTTGGTTGGAAGCCATGAATGAAGAAATGGCATCATTAGAAAAGAATGATACTTGGAGTTTGATGCCCTTTCCTGAAGGTAGAAAAGTTGTTGGCTGCAAATGGGTCTTTAAAAAGAAAATAGGTCTGGATGGTAGTGTGGAAAAGTATAGGGTGAGATTGGTTGCAAAGGGGTATTCCCAGTAGAGGGAATTGATTATGGAGAAATTTTTTCTCCTGTAGCTAAGCTGGCATCTATCAGATTTCTTTTGTCACTTGCAACAACGTATGAATTAGAGATTGAATAGATGGATGTGAAGACAACATTTCTACATGGTGACCTTGAAGAAGAAATTTACATGTCCCAGCCTGAGCACTTTGTGGAAAAAGGTAAAGAAAATCTGGTTTGCAAGTTGAAAAAATCTCTGTATGGATTAAAACAATCTCCTAGAATGTGGTACTAGAAGTTTGACATGTTTTTTTTGTCATTGGGATTTGTAAGATCAAAATCTGATCACTGTGTGTACTTCAAATCTGAAAATGACCGTGTACTTATTATTTCTCTCTATGTTGATGATATGATGTTCATAGGCAATAGTAAGTTAATGATTTATGATCTAAAATCCCAGTTGTCTGCAAAGTTCGAAATGAAAGATCTTGGTGCAGCCAGGTATATTTTGGGAATGGAAATAACTAGGGACAAGAAGAGTAGAAAACTTTGGCTCAGTCAGAGTAAGTATATTAATACTATTCTGGAGAGATTTTGTATGACTGAGTGCAAGAAGCTAGTTGTTCCAGTTTTGTAGGGAACAGAGCTATCTATTGAAGAATGTCCAAAATCTCCTACTGAGATGGAGGACATGACCAAAGTGCCTTATGCTAGTGCAGTTGGCAGTTTAATGTATGCAATGGTCTATACAAGGCTAGACATTGCCCAAGCAGTGGGAGTACTTAGTCGTTTTATGGAAAATCCTAAAAGACACATTGGGATGTTGTGAAAAGAGTGTTTAGATATCTGAAGGGAACTTCAGAATATGCTTTGTGTTACCATGGGAATTGGTCGAATCACAGAGGACTCTTAGCATTTGAGGCTATGTGGATTCTAATTGGGCAGGGGACATTGACATCAGGAGATCCACCAGTGGATATATTTTCATGATGAATGGTGGTGCAGTTAGTTGGATGAGTAAGCAACAGGCTGTAGTTGCTTTGTCCACTATAGAGGTAAAATACATGGCAGCAACACACCCTTGTAAAGAAGCAATCTGGTTAAAATGTTTGTGTTCTAACATTGGGTTTGATGCAGAGATAATTACAATTTACTGTGACAGTCAGAGTGCTATTTGTTTGACGAAAAAATCCTACTTTCCATGCCAGGACAAAACATATTGATGTGCAGTATCATTTTGTACGAGATATGGTGGAGGATGGAAAGGTCTCTTTAGAAAAAGTGGATACTCTGGAAAAAGTTGCAGATGCATTGACGAAACCAGTGAGCATAGACAAGTTTAGGTGGTGTGCCAGTTCGATGGGCCTTAGTGCCCATGAATTTTAGTAGTTTCATTGTGCTCTAGAGGTGTCAGTAAGATCTTCATCAAGTGAGAGATTGTTGGAAAATGTGCCTCAAGCCTACTAACATGAAACTCCTAAAAGAGAAAAATCGGTGAGACCCTCAAAATGTCTTACCAATTAGCAGTTGTGTTCATAAGATCAAAGTCACTGATACTTTGGTTCTATCTTGCCGATGGTTGGTTCCTAGTGGTCATCGAGGAGACTCTTGGCAACAGTTGAATATCAAGGTGACTGTTAGACACATTCTGACTGTGTTAGTCCCGCCGATAGCTTTATTCATATTGGACATCGGGGAGACTCTCAAAATATTTCTGAAAGCACCAGTCTCGCCGATGGTTCTCCTCTCATCGGTGGGTATACATTCGGTATGATCTCTCGCCGACAGTGTTGGTCTCACCAATGGATTTGTATTTGGTGTGAGCTCTTGTCGACAGTGTTGGTCTCGCTGATAGATTTGCATTCAATATGATCTCCTAGCGATGGTTGTGGTCTCACCAACAGGTATGCAACTTTGGTGAGAACTCTCGCTGATGGTTTTCCTCTTGCCGACGGGTATGATTTCGGTGTGAACTCTTACCGATAGCACTCATCTCGCCGACAGCTCTGCACGATGAACATCGGTGTGACATAATGGTTCTATAAGATTCTTAGCGACAACAATGGTCTTGTCGATAGTTCTGTAATGGACATTGGTGAGATTTCTTGCCAATAGAATGGGTTTGGTCGATGGTTTTGCATTCGGTGTGAACTCTTGCCGATAGAGGATATCTCACCGATGGATTTTTGTTCGCTGTGAACTCTCAGCGATAGCGAAACTCTTGCCGATAGATCTACACGAGATGGATATCGATGTGATATCTTAGCGATAGAGTGAGTCTGGGCGAGAGGTTTGAGCTTGATATGACTCTTGCCGATAAGGACAGTCAGGCATTTGGCGTCGGGGAGACACGGTCTAGTGTCTCCTCGACATGCAATTCTATTTGAACATTTTGACCGAACAACTATCTGATGTGGTCTGTTTTGAACCAATCAGAAAAGAAGAATGAGAACCATTGGCAGTTGAACAGTTGTGACTATTCTTGTGTGGAAAATGAACAAACTGTAAGAAAATGGATTACACTCTTCAATGGATGATGACAATGAACAGTGTGAGATAACGAAGTGTTGCTCGATTGAACACAAATTGATCTGAGTGAGTTCATTGGATGTTTCAGAGAGAATTTATGTATAAGGTTGATCAATGAATGAGGTTGTTGTAATAATTGACATTAGGAAGTGAAGTTGATCTCTGTATGTAATTTTCTTTACTATAATACAAAGAGACTTTTCTTGGTGTGGTGGGTTTTTCTCCTGTAAGGGTTTTCCCATGTAAATCTGGTGTCCAATTGTGTATGTCTTTATTTCCCTTTTCTGTTATTCTTTTCTTGTGTATCTTAATGAATTGTAATTGCAAAATTTTAAAGTCCTATCTGCATTCTTCCCTAAGGTTTTGGTGTTAGGAGAGTTTGTTCCACACCTAAGCTTTCCTTACATTCTTGAATACTTGTTTAAGGAGAAGGTAGTTCTTTATGTAAACACGTGTGAGAAGGTCCCAACATCTTTCATAGAAGGAATAAAGTGATCTATATTCCAAGTGGAACAAGTCCAGAGATGTAGCCGGTATTGGTCTGGTGAAATTTGTTATCAAACTCTTCTCTCTTGTATTTTCGTGTGTTTGTATCCATTTTTGAGTTCATTTTCTTTATATGTTATGGTTTTAAAGAATTCCCATTATTGAACTAATTTGATCTTAATCCATATGCAAATATCAGTTAGTAAAAGATCCTCATCGTAAAATTTTCTATTGAGTATTAGTCACCAAGTTTATGGATCAAGTTGGTATCAGAGCTAGTTGACTGTTTTGCTTAAAGTGTGAATACTTATTAGGTCTAAACTCAAACAAAGAGTATTTAAGAAATGTAGATTCCAAGAAATGAGAATCCTTCTTATCCTCTTTTTATCAAACCTTATAAAGATGACCTAGTTTTTATTAAAGCATTTTTCACCATGAAGAAAATAGTGGAGCAAATGTATGATGATGAAAGAGAGAGTATTAAGTTGTGAAGGTTGTTGAAAACATCAGAAGATGAGAAGCAAGTAAAGCTTCAAGAACTTGAAGAAATCAACCAAAGCCTTTAGTTGGAAAATGCTGAGTTGAAAAGGCTGTTGCAAGAAGTACAAGATCAAATGCAAGCCAGGGATGAACTTTTGGAAAAGTTTTGGAGTGATGAAAGATTTGAGAGACCATCTCCTACAGAAAATATCACTGAAGTATGCAGTACAAGTAATTCTTTGATTATGCATTCTTCCTATCAAGATTATTCTTTTGGCACATTTGAAAAGCACACTAAAGGTGTTGGCTTGAAATTGATAAAGAAAATGGGATATGAAGGAAAAGGCCTTGGAGCTAATGGCCAAGGCATTGTGAATCCCATCCAAGAGGTAGAACTACCTCGATATGCAAGACTAGGCTATGGCAGAGAGGAAGATGGAGCTAACTCCAAAATCAGAGAAGCTAGAATGTCTTCAAATGACAAGTCTGAATCAATGCAGAAGGAACTCTCATAAACCGAGAGCACATCACACTATTTTGATGATCATGATTCCAAGTCATCTCCAAAGGGAGAGCATTCCAAAGGAGGAGTCGAGTCAAGTTCTCCTCACCAGGTCTGCAACGAAGACCACCATCCAAGGTATAATAAGTCTAATTATTCCAACATTCCTTTTGATTATAAGAAAATCAGCAATATAAAGCAAAGTTTATGCCATAGAAAACCATGTACATTTTGCAGTTTGAATAACCATGTTACTACCAAGTGTTGGAAAATAATGGATTTGTAAAGGAAATTTATGTCTACTAGGAAGGAGACAAACCATGAAGTCCCCTCTCCTCATTGGGATGAAAAGAAGGGCAAGAAATTCAGGGACTTAAAAAACTATTGTACTCATTACAAAATGAGTGGGCATTGGATCAGGAAATGTTGGAAGCTTCATTTTGATCTTCATCACACACCAAGCAAGAAGCCTTCACAAAAGCCTATGCAGAAGGAGGCTGCAAAAATTATGGGGGAACATGCATCGAGCATCTCAAAACCGGTCCCTGAAGAAAGATAGTTGCAGAAAGAAGGGCCTTTAAATTGGTTTGGTAAGAAATGGATATCGTTCCTGCATAGTGGAGTTTTGTGATCCTACATATGTAACACCTCCAAAATCACTGTATTCTTGTTTTCATTATTGAAAAGCATGAAGAAATTTGATCAGACATGTATCAGAAAGTATCTGAAAAGTTGCATCATATCCATACATAGTGTTGATTACAAGTGAGATCAAGGAATCATGCAGTCCACATTCAACCTTTATTGAGAACAACTCAAATGAGTCAGTGGACTTGTCTAACAGCCCTTGAACATTCCCACATAAATCTTAGTCAATTCATGTTCACCACCGACATGCATAATGCCACGGTGGATGTAAGAAATAGTATGGCTTTGATTAAGAAATTGTGGGTGGCGGGCAAGGCACCTGACCACCACAACTGATGTCTGTTATCTGATGACGATAGTTTGGGCCTAGTTGAAGATGGTTTTCCTTGGTGGGAATCTTGTTTAGAGAAGAGGAAGGTTCTACAAAGCCCCAGTGGAGTAAGTTCTTGAGTTGAGGCGACTGTGGTAGCGGGAAGTACAAGATGATTGAGTAGCCCTAGAGAATAGCCCCCACAAATACATGATCCATGTTATAGCAGGAGTGTATGAGAACCAACTTGGAATCGATGCCAAGGTGCATCCTTGTTGTATTGGAAGGGAATCAAGGGCCATCAGGAGTTCTTGGGGCACAAAGCCTGGGACTGGCACCCAAATCCCATACTATTGTGCATTGAACACCAAGGTGCATGAAAGGAACAACAAGTATGTCGATTTTCTCTTCACGATCATCTTACTTAGTTGTCCCATTCTTAGAGTTGGATGTCCCAAAATGGACTTAGGAACAGTCTGCAAGTCACTCCCCTAAAAAGGAGTGCACCAAATTGCTCCAGAAATGGGGTGCACCAAGCAGGAGACGCATGGTCGTAACTCAGCTAGCATGGATCCCAAGCTGGAACTGAGTAGTTCCACACCAAGATGGGACTAAGGAGCTATTCCACACCAAGCTAGAACCAAGGAGTGGTTATGTGTTGCCTCAATTCTCCCATCCTTGATGCCATAACGAAATAGTGTTGTGGAGTCGAGCTGAGGTCAGGTTTCGAATGGCTTGTAGTGTAACCTAAAATATTTTTGGATGCACATGCAGTGAAAGGACTTGAGGACCAACTTGGATTCAACACCAAGATGCAATAAGTTTTGGATGGGATCAAATTTCAAGAAATACGGCCTGATGGCTAACAATGTGGCGAACATAGAGCTAGTGAATGCCAACAGAAAGCTGGTAAACAGAAACATCGATGGGAGAAGATGTGTTTTGGGCCATTCAGAGATATCTTGCAGATAAAAACTATTCCTACACCAAATCCAGCTTGTGAGCAATGGACTTCACATTTCTTGGGATTGGATTCCAAAAATGGCACATGGAGTTTGCAGTTAGATAAGTCCAATGATATTGTTATTGGGTTGTTGGATAGCGAAATTCAGCTAGAAGAGTTCCCTTTGAAATTTATATTTGGCACGACTTCTTCAACATTCCAGTAAAGGGAGTAGTGAAATAAGATGGGAGAGGACCAAGTGTATGGGACATTTATTCTCATTAATTTGGAAAGGTGGTTGATTCCAGCAATGTGGATGTTGCAGTGGACCAATATCATCGATATAAAGAGGATGTTTAGCTCATGGTGGACATGGGAATGGACGCTTATAGATTTTATATATCTTGGTCACACATCACATCCATCCTGCTTGATGGTAGTAGAAAGGTTTTATAGATAGTCTTTGTGACTCAGCATGATCTCCTCTATAATTGACCTGAATCTATGTTTTGCAAAGATCTGTTACGTGTGAATGGTGAACCACAACCAATGATCACAATAGCATTCGACACATAGACACAAATCTCTAAGATCTCCATGCTTGTAGAGGGGAAAAAACCAACACCAGACCTGTGTATCGGCCTGACGTGTGTGGGAAAAGGGTGTTGAGTGTGATGTCATTGCATGGTCCAATAGGTGGGTTTTGAGTGTTGCATAGCCCAATAGGTGGCTGTCGAGTATGTGAAGGGAACCATTCGAGGATAGCACCGCAAAGCTGTTCCAATCATATTGGAGGTCTCAAGGCTTGAAAGGCTCATTTCTGTTTACAAGGAGCTCATTCCAGTCAAAGGAAGTGCTTAGAAAGTTTTGTGCCAATTATTATTTGGTAGAGGTATTTTTTTGGCATGATTTTTAATTTTATCGCAAAAGAATATAGCATGCACGACTTTCTAAAATCACCTTTAAATTGTTTGGTGTGATTTTGTCAAAGTGGGTCATGAGTCATCTATTTGGTATGGCTGCATTCTTAAAGGGAGATTAAAAATTCTTTATTGTTGCACACATTTTGTAGTGGAATCAAAGTCATATACTTTACCGCTAATTGCACATTTAGTTACCCATTAGTGCATATTGTTGGCATGCCATGTTGCCATAGAAATTGAGGTAAATTTGATCATAAAGCATTGTAAAAGGCTTTATTGTAGCCACTCTTAAGTGAGGAAGAGTGAGAGGCTTTATATCCTAAGCCTTGATTGGATTCATTGTAATGATTATGTAATCACCACTAAGTGAAGCATAATTGCCTAGGCCTATTTTTGGCAATTTATTGTAAACTTGACCAATGAGTGTTCTTATAAACTCTTGGCAAGTGTGATGCTTCAAATTTTGAAGAATTGTAATCTAGGTACTATTAGCTACATGTTTTCATGTTGGCTTTGACATTCCAATTCCGAAGTACAAAGGTGAAGGAGTAGAGGAATGTGCCTTTCAAAAAAATTTGATATGTAGCTGGTATAAGTATTTACAGATTGCAGTTGATACTTTTGGAGGTCCAAAAGTTTCTTTTGTGGGGAGGTTTAATCTAGGAGGATCTCCACACATGAAAATTCACTTTTCACACCATGAAGAAATTAATTATAGGTGTCAAAGTTTGGGATAAGTGAATTAATGCTTGAGTGGGTATAATCTCATGCATTATTCATTGGTTTAATGATTAGTGCTTTTAGTGGGATGAGAGGTTCATGTATTTTTATTTTAATGATTAGTGCTTAAAATGAGCTTGAGAAAACTCATGCATTTATTCATTTGAAATTGTAAAATGATTAATACTTGTGAGTGGGAAAATGACTCACACATTATTCATTATTTTGTAAATTGGGAAATTGGTTTCATGTGAGAATCCACCTCACAACTAATTTTCTATTTCTCAATTAGAGGTTGAGAGTCTCATGTGAATGGTTGCGTGTCTTTTTGTTTGTTTAAGACTTTTCCCAATTTTATGCCTTGAGTTGGTTTGGGATCCTAGAATTATGGATCTTGTTTTTCCTTAAAAAATAAAATCATGAGATCCTAGAGTTATTCTCTTTTGTTTGATTGTGGATGGGGAAAAACTATTTAAATTTCTTATGTAAGCCTTTGTGAACCTAGAGTGCTTAGGAGCTTTGTAAGAGCTTTCTTTGTAAGGAATTTTCCTTCTTGATGTATGGAGTAAGGTCATTAGTGTGAAATGCCTTCTTGAATACTTGTTTAAGGAGAAGGTAGTTATTTATGTAAACACTTGTGAGAAGGTCCCAACATCTTTCAAAGAAGGAATAAAGTGATCTATATTCCAAGTGGAATGGGTCTGGATATGTAGCCAGTATTGGTTTGGTGAAATCCATTATAAAACTCCTCTCTCTTGTCTTTTTCGTGTGTTTGTATCCATTTTTGAGTTCATTTGCTTTTTATGTTATGGTTTTAAAGCATTCCCATTAATGAACTAATTTTATCTTAATCCATATGCAAATATCAGTTAGTAAAAGATCCTCATCATAAAATTTTCTATTGAGTAGTACTCACCAAGTTTACGGATCAAAGCCAAATTTGATTTTAAAGGTGGAAGAACCTATTTTATAGGTGTGAGGTTCATGGGTAGCTTGGATAGGGGTGAAGGGATATTTTGGAGGATTAGGATCATGCCATGGAGATGAATGGATTATTTGATCTTGACTTGGGGAGGGGTCATGTGATGAAGTGGATGGTGCAATTTTCTTTTTCTTATGAGATGGAAGGGGATCATGACATAGAGTGGAAGGGGTTTCTTGATCATGAGAAGGGATAGGATCATTAGATGGGATGAAAGATGTGCTCTGACCATTATTTAGAGAGGGACCATGATATGGAGTAGAAGGGATATGATTATGAGATGGAGGGATGATTTGACCTTGAGATGGATTAGGATCATGACATGGAGAGGAAGGGAGACATTGATCTTGAGTTGGGGTAGGATCACGGGATGAAGGAGGGGGGTATCTTTCTCTTGAGATAGAAATACATCATTGGATGGAATAGAAGTGATATTTTTATCTTTATTAGGAAGGGGATCATATGATGGAGGGGGATCATCTTGGATGTCCTCAACAAAAATAAGATCATGATCAAAGATTAAATTATCAAAGATATCACTTTCAAACATAGGATTATCATGGACATATTTTTTTTGGATGGATTGGATGATGGTGATTGATCTATGTTTTGTTGTCATGGACATGATCTTGATTTAGGATAGGGTACATATGGGCATGTTTTGGACCAAGTTCTTGGCATGTTTTTATTTGTGTGGATGGTATGATAGGGCATGAAGGTTGGATAGATTGTGGATTCATGACATGAGAAGATTGCAAAAATTTATTGGTGCTTGGGAAAATAGGATCCTTTACTAATAGTCCTTGGAGGGAGTCATGAAAACCTTGATATGTAGTAAATTCTTAGGATTGGGGTGATGTGTATTGTAAATATGTGGATGAGATTTGAGGGGAACTTTGGATGGAGGTTTGGTTTCCCTTGTCAAAGGAAGGTGTAAGATGAGAACTAGGAGATCAAATGGAATTTGGTGGAGGTGGGGAGGATGGAAGTTTTTCACCAATACTAAGGAAGTATCCAAGCATGACACTTTTTCATTGTTAAAGTAGTGATTGAGGATCAAATCTATAGTAGTGGATGGGGATGATGTGGATGGTAAGGATGTGGGTGGGATTTGAGAGGAAATTTGGATGGGGGTTTGGTTCCCCTTACCAAAAGAAGGTGGAGGATGAGAAATATGAGATGAATTAGAAATTTGTGGATTTGGGGATAATGGAATTTGTGTACCAATACTAAGGAGGTATCTAAGCATGACCTCTTTATTGTTATTGAAGTGATAGGAGAGGGAAAAATTAGTAAAGGCTTGGCGATTGGAAAAGGGATGGGTAAATTCTTGGGTATAGGAAGAGGTGGTGGATGGGGAGAGATCATTTTCATCCACAAGACTTTCATTATCATCATAGGGATCATATTCAAGTTGGTCAACAAGTCTATCCTTATTATAATCAATATAATTCAGGTTGACTTTGAGTGTGATATTTGGTCTTGTTGGATTAGGATATGGGTTCATGATGTTGGGGTAAAATGAGATGGATGAAGGTGGATTAGAATATATTAATTTGGATGGAGGATATATTAGATGGTTAGAAATGGTGGAGGATTGATTGGAAGAGGAAATTTTGGGATTGATTTTTGATGAGGGTGAAAATTAGGATGGTCATTAGAAATGGATTGGGGATTAGAATAGGATGAGATTGGATTTGGGGATCAAATTTAAAGACCTTAAAATGATTTGATTTGATTAAGGATGATTATATATACTTAAGATATACCAATGTTCATAATTAAGATTTAATTGGATTTGATTTCTACTTAAGATAGGCAAAGTTCTTAAGTAAGAATTGATTGGATTTGATGACTATACTTAAGATAGACTAAATTTCTTAAGAAAGTTTGGATTAAGGATGAAATAAACTTAAGGTCTTGGTTTTTATTAGGATATTTGATTTTAAATGGATGATAGTGGATTAAGGATATGATCCTCAGGTGAAGGATTTTGATGGTGATGAAAGATATGGGGTATAAAGGATTTTAATTCCTTAACAAAAATTTTGTGTTCAAAGGATGATTTTAGATTAAGGGTTTGATGTTTGATTAAGATTATATATATGGATAATGGACGATTGAATTTGGATAGGTGTTAAATGGAATAGATTAAGATTTGGTTAGAATGGGATTAGGTTGAAAAGGGGATTGTATTAAGATGACAATGAAGGATGTGGATTAAGGATGATAATAGATAGAGGATACTTAATACAAAGATGAATGATGATTAGGATAAGGACTAGGACTGTGATTGGATTAGGAAAAGTAATTAGGATTAGGGTTCTAAATTATGGATTATGAATGGATTAGGAGATAGATTGGGATGATTAGGATATTTGGGATGAGATGGATTGGATGATTGGGATAAGATAGATGATTAGAAAGATTAGGGGAAAATTAGAATGAATAGGAATGATTAAGATGGAATTATTGGGATGAAAAGGAATGATTAGGATGGTAAAGAAGAATGGAAATGGGTGATTGGGATTAGAAGGGATAAATAGAATGATTATGTAGGATTATGATGGGATGAATAGGGTGAGATGATTATGATGATTAAGGATGATAATGATAGTGATTATGGATGACTAGGATGGGATGATTAGGATGAGATGAGGGGGATAGGTATAATGATTATGGATGATTAGGATAAGATGATTAGGATGATTAAGGATAATTAGTATGGAAAGGGATGATTAAGTTGGGATAAGGGATGATAGGATGGGGTAATGAGGATGAGAAGTTTGACTTGGAGGACACCTAGTTTTTTTTTTTTTGGAGTATTTTGATGTTTTTGGTTTTTTATTTTTTTTTAATTTTTTAGTTTTCTAATTTTTTTTTGTATTTTATGATTAATAATGAAAACACCTAATGGAATAATATAAAATAAAAAATCCTATGGCTCAATTTGGATAAGTGTCCCCTTTTGGTTTCAAGTGGGGAAGGTGATCTAAACATTTGCACACATAAGACACATGAACAAGCCTAACTCAAGTGGGATTATCAATCCTTGTAGGCACAAGGACCCACAAGAAAAGATGACCACAATTCTCAACTATGGGAATCCTCCATATAACACAAGGGTATGTGGGGCCTAATTTGTAGATGAAAGAAAATATTGCCAAACAACTGAGAGGAGAGAGTGGCCCAGTCTCCACTTTCACCTCTCTAAGGTATAAAGTTCTTAGAGGATTAGCCCAGATTGGTAATATTTCACTTCCAAGAGAGGTGTCTTTCAATTCACCTCCTTCTCTTTATACTCTGTTGGAACATGGGAGTTGAGGTCATCCCTGGTGCAGGGGCACCATGTTAGTCATTTTGAGTAAATGAGGTCTTATATCACGTTTTGGTGTCTAGAGTATTTTTGTCATTCAATAAGGTCATAATAGACCATATTTTAATGTAATAAGTCACTTTGGTCAATTTGGGAGTCATTTTGTTAAAAGTTGTCAAAGTTAGTAAAATCTTGCAATGTTGTCATATGTTCAAAATGCAAAAATGCAAATTGAGGAAGCCCAACGGTCATGGGAATTCAAAGGGAAGTTAGAACCATTTTAATAGGTTGGTTAATGTTTAAAAAGGTTTATAACCTTGAGGAAAGAGGTCAGAGATTGTAATTGAATACTGAACAACAAGAATTCCCTATTTTTCCATTAAAATTATGTGTTTTTCAATCAATCTTGTTGTTGCAAAGAATTTGCACAACCTGTACGGCCTGATGGTGACTCCAAACTGATTGGAATGGTTGCTTGAGTGTTATAGCTATCATTTGGACTAGGTTTAAGGCGTTCCCATTGAGGTTGTGGAGTTTTATTGAGTTTTCTCGGTAGAAGGGTCTGTAACTCCAGATTTGTGGTTTTGAGAGTATAAAATGTGAATCTAAGCCATTCCACCAAGTGTAATTCGTTTAAACTTGTTGGAATGGAACTCTTAGGTGTAGGATTTGATTTAATTTTGTTTGCATGAGCAGGGAAGGAGGATGGAGGGTTTTGGAGTGCTGCCCTAGTTGGGTTTTCTTGAGTTTTGAGTTGAAAAGTGGTGCTTTCAAGTAGGCTTTGGATGAATTTTCAGTGGTAAAGGTTGGATGATGGTTTCTTAAGCATAGGAAGACTTATTGGAGTATGTTTTATGCATTGATTAGGTGTAAAGAGGTTGGGAAGGTGGATTTTCAATAAACCCCCTTGGGAATGGCTTGAAATGAGGGTTTTGAGTTAAGTTGGCTTAGTGAGCATTTTTTTTGATGAAAGTTGTGGAATCTGGGTGTATGTAACCTAGTGAAAGACTTTCCATGGATTTTTGGGGTAAGGAGAGAGTTTTAGAGGGAGTTGCTTTGTAAAATTGGGCTAATTGAGCCCCTCTTTAGCGTACCAGTCCTTTTTAGGGCATGAAGTCCTGAAAAAACCATATGTGGAAGTTAGATATGTTGAAGAACTCCTTAATGGGTATCTAAAATGCTATTTTCTTTGTGGGTTTGAGTTGTATTTGGGAAGATATGTTCAGATCTCTCTGTTTGGATGGCTACAAGGCAGGTAGGATGAAATTGGGAAGGGCTGATGAGATAGGGTTTTAAGGGTTGCAAAGTTGTTTGAAAGAGTTTGAATTATGATTGTTAGTTGATTGCCTCCCTGCTTTGCATCAGTCCCCTAAGGTGATGAAATCCCTAGGTAGGCCTCCTAAAAAAGAAAATAATACCACTTATTTATGATCCTCAAGATCACACAAGGGTTCAAGAGGAGAGCATATGTGAGTCTTGGGGATTAAAAGATACTTGTTTATTTTAGAGATCAAATCAAAATGTGAATGGTTAATTTTAAGCCCAATTTTGAATATGAAGAAAACATTCCAAAAATGTTGTCTAAAGTGAAAATGGATAGAAAAAATGGATTCCTTATAATTTCATGATAAATTAATTTTTTTTTGCTAAAAAATGATTTCATACGAAGAAGTTATGAGCATTTGAATATTGAAAAGAAAGACTAAATTTAAATGAGTGCACCTAATATTTTGAGCAGAATCTGAAAAATCTACTTGGGTAAAAGCTTAAAGTTGTGTCACATTTTTAGCCGAATAAATAGTTCCGAGCGAAATATTTTCAACCGAATTTTTTTTTGTTGAATAGGTTTCGATCAAAACCATGTGGCCTATACGTGGCACATAGGATTTCATCTAAGTCCCAAAAAAAAAAAAAATTCCCTTTGCTGCTTTGAAATTGGCTTATTTTATGTGTGAGGTTTCTATAGAAAGGACCTGTCGGTTGAAACCCTTTCTATAGAAACCCTTTCTACTAAAACTGTCTATGTAGCATCCTAGTTGGCAACCAACTCAACTTTTTTCAGAATTTTTTGAAACTTTCAACTTTAACTAAGTATTTCTTTAGTTAGAATGATTTTAAAAAGAGAAAGAAAAATACCCTTTTGTAGAGCTCGAAGTGGTGAATCTGAATATATAAATTTTTTAATATTTTGATTAGTTTTAATATTTTTTATTTTTAAAATAATGCAAGTAAGTTGTTAAAGTTAAAAAAGAGGTTGATTAGAAATTAAAAAAAATAGTAAAACATATTAATTTTTTTAAAAAAATATATGGTGCACTAGAGGAGAGGGTCCTCTTCAAAAGGGTATAATTTGTTTTTTGAAAATGATAAAAAAAATAGACAATAGTTGACGTCCCATGAAAACTATCAAATTTTGACAAGTTTGAATTTAAAACGTTATTACGAGAAAAATAGACATCAAAATTTGATTTTTTTTCCATGCACTAGATATTGAAGTTACTTGTTTGGAGAAAAAAATTCAGGGAAAAATGAAGTTTTTTTCAATTTGTTTCTTGGCGTCCCGTGAACATCACTTTTTTTTTGAAATTTTTCATTATTCCAAAATCTATTCTTAAATTGATAAAAAAATAATGAAAACTATTTTTAAAAAATCTAAAAAATTACATGAATAAACATCACCAAAAGTTCTACATTTCATTAGTTTACATCATTTTGAAATTCAAAACATAAAGACCACTTTTATGTGGTCGAAGTTTAAAATATTTTTTGTTGTTGGTTGATTCCTTTATAAAGTGTGACACATTTTTGTGCTTTTACCCACTTACACCACAATGAAGAGCTTTAGTCCAACTTTCCAATGCTTTTTGAATTTTGAAAACCTGACCTTTGAGGCAAAAGTTATGCCTGCTTTTGTAAAACTACTCTTTTAGGGTTTTACATAGAAGGAGGCTAGACTAAGCCTCTAAGAAGCTAACACCTAGTCACCCATGTGACCAAGAGTCAAAATCCTAAAAATTAAAATAAAAAAAAATTAATAATTAAAAAGAAAGATTAAATTAAAAATAAATTAAATCTAAGAAGATTTTTAAAACTTAAGAACAAAAAAATGAAGACTAGCAATTCAAAAGTTTTCTTAAGAAAAGGGGAATGGGTATTTTTTATTTTAAGGGCAAGTTTTAGAAAAAAAACCCATAGGTTCTTCATAGTTCGCGGGTACATTTTACTATGTAATACCACAAGCTTTTTAACTCGTTGTATATACATACATTATATATTTAACAAAAACCCTATCAATATATGTATGGCATTTAAGAAAAAAATATAAATCCAACATACAATGATATATACATAATTTAAATATGAATTAAAAAATTTAAGTCAGTTGTGAATATACTTCAAACAATGGTAAAGTCTGTTGGACATATTGGAACTATTTTGTACTGTTTTAGGCTCCAAACTAGCAATGCAAAAAATTGAATTTATAATGACTTGCCCCAACCCTCGACCACCTTGGATCCCTAGTGAATAACGTGAAGTGAAGCATGGAATTATCACGAGATACCTAGGCATCCCCTTTGGCATTGGAGTCTCACTTAAAGAGACGTGATATGGATTCTTACATAATTTAAAAAAAAAACTTTCGAATTGGACAAATAAGTTGCAAACAAAATTCTTTTGGAAAGTCATGTCTACATAACTTCTTCTTAGCTACCCTTTAAAACATGTTATAACTAGCCAACTTAGCTTATCAGAAACTTTCTTTGGGCTAAATGGGGTAATAAAAAAGGCATGTTTGTTACTTTGTAGACTCAATGCATCCAACAAAAGAGAAATGAGGATTGATGATTATAGACCCCCATACTCAAGGCATTTGTCTCATAACAAAATGGATTGTGAAAGCCTTGGATGTTGATCCTCCATGAAAATATCTTGTGCATCACCACATTCAAACAACCACTGCTAGTCACACTTGGGACTTGGTCAACTGGAAAGATAAAATTCTTCTTGCCCCTTACTTTAAAACACATGGTTCTGCCCCCCTTAACTCCATTTGGAAAGTGTTTCAAATGACATCCATAAAATTAACTTGGTATGATCAAAACTTGAGTCATGGTTTGAGTTTCACTTTCTCTTCCATTTGGTAGAACTGTTTGGTCCAATAAGACAATAGTAATTTGGCTATTATCAAAAATTTCAAGGAAAAACATCTTCTTAAAAAGACATTCAAGTATTTCAAGATTTATGGGACCCTTTAAAGTTTGATTGGGAAACATGGTAGCAACTTAAATCTTAGTTTAGACTTCCTCATCTTATAAGACCCCAATCTAAAAAATCAAGCAATTAGTTAAATCTGAGTTGTTGCAGCTCCTATCTACACCATGTCGTGATGATTTCCTTAATAATTGGAAATGGTCCAATAATAATTTTTTTAGAAATTTCCCTCTCAGATCTATATATAAACAACTCCTTCCATCCATCACCTTATCCTGCAGGCTTAACCTCAAATGACATTGCAAACTCAATCGATCAAGGTGGAACAAGTTAAGCTCCTTAATCTAGAAGTCTAAAGTTGACACAAAAACTTAGTTGATTGTCTGGAAAATTCTCCACATTAAAGTCCCTATTGGTGATTGGCTCTCCTTCATCTCTCCTTCTCCATCTTTCCCATTTTGCTCCAAAAAAGAAACTATCAAACATGCTTTTTAGTTTTGCTCCCATGCTTAAAATATCTGGAACTTTCTCTTCTCCAACTTCTCAGTGCTTTTTTCTTAGACTTGGTCTTGGAGAACTGTTCCTCTTAGTCTCTCCTCATCTCACATTATTCTGACTCAAACCTTAAAACACATCACTCTTAAACACATCATTCTTGTTGTCATAGATCCTAAACACATTTGATCCAGGAGGATCCAGAAACCTTAGAAATTTCATTGTCTCAAAATCAAACAGAAGTGGTCTCAAATTGAAGAGCTTGCTGACATGGTCCCGATGCAACTTGAATCACGTCAAAAGGAGACTATATGAGAGAGATATGCTCATTCAAATTTGGTCAATGCATGGTCAAAGATGGTCAAATAGAAAAATTGATGATCATGGAACATGTCTCTACTAGTTCCATCACGTAGAGCTCAATGAGAGCTTTCCGATGCATTTTGAATGGACCAAATCTAAGTTTGTATGTGAAAGTTATGACCGGTTAAAGTTTTGGTCAAACTTAGTCAAAATGATGATGTGGTGTCACCAAAGCTCGACACTTGGCAAGACAGTGGCATATGACGTGGCAGGAGTAGTGATTTGGCATAAATATGGATTAAACCATAATTATTAAAGGAAAAAAAAATGTATGGTTTAAAAAAATAAAATAAGGAGGATTTAGTGGGATTTGATCCCTTAACCCATGCCTTAAAATCCTCTTGCCATACCATTTTTCATGATAAAAGGAAAATCCCTCGGTATACATAAATCTTTAAATAAGATTTAATTCCCCTAAATATAATTTCAACCTTAAAATATAAACTATACCCCTAAAAATGAATAATGCCAAAAAACAAATAAACCAAATGTAAGTTGTAAAGCCCCGGGAACATGAAAATAGAGGGCTAAGACAAAATTGAAGGTTATTTTTGTTAAAGGGAGGTTATAAACGAATTGTAAAAGAGGGAATTTTGTTAAAAGGGAGTTATTTTGTTTAAGAGGGTTATTGTTTTATTTGTTCATGGGGAGTTATTTATTAAATATGGAGGTTACACCCCATATAGCATATTTTTATGTATAAAAAGGGGGTGTAGGTTCTTAATTTTTCAACCAAGTGATGTGAAAACTTTAGAGGGATTTTTGGAGGTGATTTCTTGACAATAAATTCTCTTGAAGAGAATTAGTCATATAGGAGGATTATTCAAGCATGAAGTCAGATTGTTTTTGTAATACTTTTCTATGTAATTGGGTTAAGAGGCAATTGAAGCCAAACTTGAGAAAGGAAGAGTACGCCAGTGTCTTTAGGTGTAAAAGTAGATACTGTGAGAGATTTTACTGTAGGACTAAATCTTGGGTGATGTACAAGAGCCGTAATTGCTTGGCATCATTAATAAAGTGGTTCCTCGTTGAGAAGCAGACCTAGAGATGTAGCTCAAATTGAGAGAACTCTGTTATCAAGCTCATGATCTCTCTTCTTCTCTTATGTCTTATAATTCTCTTCAGTATTTGTTTCTTGAGTTTCTAATAATGATATTTAAGTAATTTGTTTATGTTTTATTAATTTTGGATAAGAACAAGTGAATGCTAATTTCCATAATTTCAATGGTTAAAATACATGATCACGCAATTTTGTTGGATCGGGAAAAATCTATGATTAGGAGTTAAGTACATATTATTTGTAGACTTCTAACACATCATATCCAAACCTACAAGCTGATGTCTTGTGCAGTCTCTCTCATCTATCCAAGTTTTGATAAATGTCCATCTTTGATATTTCATCACAGGCTAAATTGACGGTTATGAGCGAGGTCTTTGCAAATTCAACTTGGTGTGCAATCTATTGGAGCAATCATGAAAGATACTACCTCGATTCTCACCATACTAGTTATTTCTATAGAAGTGGCTACGACACAAGAATTCACTGTGGTTCAAGAAGCATATACTTCCTCTCTTCCTTCTTGGTTAGTCTCTCAAGTATCAAAATGAAAGAAACAAATGATCTCTCTAGAAGAGCTAGATCTTGAAGATATAGCCCCTCCAAAAGCCAAGGGGAAGAAAAAGGTGAAGGTACATTCAAGTCTTCATGTTGATAAAACTAGTCATAAGTTTGTAGAGATTGGTCTACACCCGCAAGAGGAAGGTGATGTAAACATGGAGGACTACACAGTCACGAGAGTCCAGCTCGGAAAAATGACAAATGAAAGTGAAAAGGAAAATGCACAGGTAGTCCTAGATGCCTTAGCAGGAAGGCTTGACAAGATGGAACAAGCCCAAAATATGTACAAGGAGAAGGTCAAGCATTATGCAGCTGTACAGGGAAATAAATGGAGAATCCTCTCGTTTTGGTCACAAATGAAAGAGGCAAAGCTAAGTAAGTTGGTGGAAGTTGGGGTAATTCCTGACAAAGAGAAATATGTGGAGGTAAGAGAATCCTTCAAGCACTGCATTCAAGTGATCAAGTCTCTTATTGATTATATCCACCAAGTACAAGAAGATGTCGAAGGACATTGTGTTATCCTTAAAAATGGAGTTAAGGAGTTACTAGGTAAGCTCCTTGATGAAGATCATATTTTCCTCCCGACTAGTGAACTTTCACAAATCTACAATGAAGTCATCATGAAGCAAGTGGAGGATGCAAGCTTTTCAAAGACCTCCATGCATACAATTTGTGACATATGGATTTCTCTTGATAATCTCAAGACGCATCTTGATAGATGCAAGAAGATTCACTCATCTGCCAGAAGATCAATCACTAGAGTTCACACCATTATGGATTACACTATTGGTCCAGATGAGGCATTCATCCTAGAGATAAAGAATAGATATGAGGACTTTCGCGCCCAATGCAAGGAACCATGAAGACTTCTTTTTCTCTATTGTTAGATAGTTTTTTCTTTCATTTACGCATTTTGTAAATAGTTCTCGACATCTTATATGTCTTTTTCTGAGATGTAATTGCATGTAAAAAAAATATGTTTTCCCAAAAAGATAGATAACATTTTTTAATAACTTGACTTGTTAGGTGAGATTCTCCTAAATTATTTCACCTGACTTTCCTAATTTTGTTCATCTACTTTTCCTAGATTTTCTCTTCCCTCTCTTTTATAAATATGAGGGAATTATTTTGTAATGTTTATCTTTTATCTTTTGCAATGAAGTCTTGCCCATTTGAGAAGCAAATACATGAAACTTTACAATGTTCATCTTTGTGTGTCTATTTTGATCGGTAAGAAGAAAGTTGCATACTAGACTTTGTGTTGGATCGTTTATCTTTTGATTAGATTGGCAGCAATTGGTGTGTGAGATCTAAGGGCTTTGAAATAAATGCATTGTAAACTTTGTGTTTGCACTCTTTATTTTGTATGATATTGTTTGAATAACTATTGGTGGGATTATCCTACAAGACTTTGTGCTTGTATTTGTTCATTTTGTTTATTGGAGATTTTTGTATCTATAAGACTTTGTGCTTCTAATATGGAAGCTTCGTTACATACCTTAAGGATCCATTGGTGGCTTCTGGAACGACTTTGTGCCTTTGTGAGCTTTTCTTTTCTTTTCTTATTTTATCATTTATTGTTATCATGGCGGTACCTCTAGGCTTTGCTTTGAAAAGATAGATATATTGGAATTACTAAAAAAAAATTAGTTTAAAGTTGTATTGAATCAGAACTACCAACTGTGAAGCATTGCAAAACATATTCTCTAAAAAAAGAGAGAAGTATGAATGTGACACACCGCTATCTCTTAATTGTAGTGTACATTTTTGTGAATACTTAATTAGTTTTACTTAGTTTTAGTAAGCAGTAAGAAGGGCCTCCCCTTTCTGAGAGGAGAGATTACATCTCACACACTTGGTTGAAATTAAGGTTGTGTAATCTGTTAAAAAGGGATTACATAATTTTCACCAACACATATATCATATAAATCATTTCTTGAATCATCAATACTAGGGAGCATACTGATATAGCCATGCATATAAATAGATAAAATTCCAACAATTAACATGTTGAGGAACCTCATCTCGAAGATGTGGTGATTCATACACACTATTAAGAGCCATAAAGTTAATCACCACAAAAATTATGAGGAAACGATGAAGTTGAACCACTGATCCCACAACTACAAGCTTCAAATGGGAGGGCACTACATCCTCCTCCACTAAAATTAGCATTATTCCTGGAAGCTTGCACAAATAAAGGGCAGGTGCACTTAGTACATGATCCTTCAAACACAACATACTCACAAGATAAACTCTCTAGACTCTTTTCAAGTCTAGGAAACAAACACACATGCAGCTCTAGGAGTGCACAAGTTAAGTGACCACCTTTCACTAGCTGTGCAACCACCTCAAAGATCACCACACTAGTTTCACCAATAGCCACTACAACTAATGGAAAAGACCAACTATAGTGTCTAGCAAACTAAAAGCCAATAAAGTCCTACTCAAGGACTAACACAATCACTAGGAACTCCATCTAGCTACTTACTCAACTATTGAAAAGGGCACACAAGCCTACCAACCCTTCCTCAACACAAGGCTAACAACTACCTCACTTACATTCTCACTAAGAACATTCCTCATTTCCAACTTTGGCACTCACCATGAGGTTCTTCCTCGAGTACCACTTGGGAAAAGTGAGGATTTCTTAAGCACACTAGGTTCTCAACATGAGACTAGGAACAACATATGGGTTCTTAGAGGCAAACAACTAGGAAACTACTTTTGAAAGGCATAATCAATCCCAAATAATGAGGCTTAGCAACCCCAAAATGCACATAAAACCCACCAAGGAAGCAACTAAACACTAAGCATTGTAGAAAAGCTTATTTTTCACTATCATGATGCTCAACTATGACCCTCCCAAGGGTTAAACAACCTAACAAGATCATGAAATCATGATCAACAAAGAAACCACGACCACTATAGGGCTCAAACACTAAGCACTCTCCAAGAGAATACACAAGATGGCCAATTCCTCAAACCAAAATTGCATCTTCTTCTAGCCTTAAGCTAGGAACACCACTAAACAAGTAGGGAGAAACTCCCAAATACCATCAGGACAACCTTAACTAACAACTTAACAAAAGTAGACATATAATATAATAAAATAGACACCAAAACAAAGAAAATAAGGGGAATCCTAGGTCTACTATGTAAACCTAGGATTCAAGGCTTTTGTTGTGTGATTTTCTTATGTTTCATTGAGATAGAGATCAATAAGGTGAGTAGATTGACTTTCAACCATGAAGGTGGGCCAATCAGACCTAGATCTCCATCCTATTGAGTCTTGGAATAATTTGGAATTGATTTGCCTTTATTATAACCCTAATTATATACTATGTGACCTAATATGTAAAATACAATTTAATCTAATAAACAACAAACTAAAACAATAATTTGTAGACAGATTTGGGAAGTGTAGAGGACTATGTACCTACCCAAAAAGTTGGTTATAATCATTGTAAAGGGAAAGAGTTTCCCTATGGCATATGGGTCCTTGTATGCTTCTTTTGATCTATTTTTGAGGTCCTCTAATAATAGATTTGAGCTTATGCTTCCCGGTTGCAAAGTTATTTGAACACTATTGGATAATTTTTTAGGTGAGTTTCCATGAGTTGACAAGACGTAGGGCATCAAAAGCAACAATAAACAATTTATATTCAAGTTCCTTTAGATCCTCTTCAAACCTAAGATTTGCACATTCAAAGAGAGGGAAAATGTTGGGCCATTTAGGGGCTTGTCTCATTCAAATCCTGTGTAAGTGTTTCCACTTCCACAATGGCAAATTCAATGATAAAATGATAATGGATAGGAAAGAAATGATGAAATCACAAAGTCTTGCAACTCGCTACCCTTCCATGGCTTTCTTGAAGGACTGAAGTCATGCACATCACCTCGAGGTCTTGGATCTTGCTAGTTTGATTTGCTTGAATACTTTGGAGACTTACAAAAGTGTTAGCCTTCACAAAACAATGATAACATGAACACACATAAACTCACATAGAATTTTACATGATGTTAGGATCTTGAATTGCTACAATAAAGCTTTAAAAATGTTGCTCTTGACTTGCTTGATAGTGATCTTAATGATAATAATTGCTCATAAATTTTCCTTAGTGCCTGTTATTTTTTAAATGATGTAATAACTAGGTATTTATAGGCATTTCTCTAATTTCCCAAAAATCAAATCCTGATAGCCGACATTTGCAACCCAATTTATGAATTATAAAATGTCAACACCGACATCAAAAATTGGTCATCGAAAAAATAGGGGGACCCATATGCTATATTTTCTAGGATATTAAGTGTTGGGGGAAAAATAATAATTGGATGTATTTGTTCAATGCTTGCGATTTCTCAGAAAATGGTACAAATGGGCTATAAAATACATAGTTTAGGAAATTAGGACCCAATTAGGTTTAATAATTTAGGGGGAGCAAAAAATAGTGTGAAATTGTCAAGGGTGACAATTTACGATGTTGCAAGCACAAATAATATGTGTCAAAGAACTTACTAGCATACCTTTATACCCTACACTATGTTAAACATGGATGTAGCTATGGAAATGACATCCCAAAAGACACGATGTGCGTCTTCATGCTATCAAATAACATAGATTTTGGTTCCCAAGACACCTGAACCAAAACTTGGTTGATGTCAAGGAACTAGCAAACATGGTCACAAGACCACAACAAGCAAGGGTAAGACAAGCAAGAGCACACATAGTTGGTGGCTAAATCATGCCCAACAATCTAATAGAAAATAAATTTAGACACAATGCAAACATAATTATCTACAGATCCAATGTCACTCAGAGATAATATAATTCCATAAACACTCTCATACAGAGATTTGAATACACTTCACTCAATGGCAAGCACAAGGACATTCACATACATCGAAGCCACTCAAAGCTAGAAAACCATATACATACAAGCATTTCACAAACTTTCAAAATACCATACAACATCCACTTCTATTTCATCATGAACAAAAAATTTGATGCAATATGATTCTAATTAACACAAATGATTAAGTGCACAAAGATGGTGCACAAAAAGGGGGTCAAAAGTGGGCACTTTGTTTTTTTAAATCAGCTAAAGCTGAACTTGGAGGAGTAATTTGAGATTCATGCACTCAAAATTTGAAGATATCAAAAGAACAAGAATTGTACTACTCTGAATAGAGTTTCTAAATTTCTAAAGTTTTTAAAAAATAGATAAGATTGAGAGGATCAAATGCTTCACACACACAAAATTGTTCCTATTTTTTTCAGCAAAACATAACATAGTGTCTATTGTGTGCCCCTCAAATTTTTTAGTTTCATTTAGTATTTTTTAAAACTCACTGGTAAAAATATAGTTAAGAGTGAGTAATAGTTCTATATTTTTTTGTAATTTTTTATTGAGTATATTTTTTTATGATTTTTTAAATTGGATGCAACCTGAAAATCACATCATCAAGCGTGCACGTCACATTATTTACACCAAAATAAATTAAAAAATAAAAAAAATCCAATGTGTAAAGAATGAAGTATAAAACAATATTATTATTATTTTTCAAATTTGAACAAGTATAGAACAATATTATATAATTTTCTCTTTTCATTAAGGTCTAATTACCAAACTTGGGGTTTCACTAAGGCAAACCCCGATACAAACAATCCAAAATTTTCAATTTTTGCTATAGATTTGGAATCGTGATTAAAGATTTGTAGGTACAGGAGTAGAGTGCAAACTGAGAGCTAGAGAATCAACTTTTGGATTTCTAGAAAAGGATACAAAGACCCATTCACCCTTGGGTGAATGAGTCCTAGAAGGACACTTTACGATATTTTTGGTGACAAGTACACAACAATTTAACTTTCTTAGATCTGCTAGTTGATTGTTGTTTCTAATAGTGTTATCATAATACTTTATGCTTCAAGTGATAGATCTCATAAATTAGATTGTTAATGCACTTTTATTCTTATCCCAAAACTGTTGTTCAGTCATATTTTGTTATTTTTTGTCATAAGTTAGGGAAACAAAGTGTCCAAACATGAGATTGACTCACCTTAAGGGTTGTAGGTGAATTTTAATTATTTGTGATACTCTCCTCTTCTTAATGAATGTGGAAAATGTGTAGTTTTTATTAGGTGGACACCCCCTTTGTGATTTTTGGCATACGTCCCTCATTTCTAGGTTTTCCTATTTTACCCTTCCCCCTTTCTCTTTATTTAATTTTGGTGAAGCTGACTTTGTACATCTCAATTTCTGATTTGTAGACATTCAAAACCCTAGATCTAGATTTACATTAATGTGTTTTGCATTAGGGCGCTTTACATTACATTTAGGGTTTAGTTTTGCATGTTTGCATCATTCAAAGTCATAAAAAATAAGAAATTTTGCATTCATTTTGCATATATCTTGCATTGTGGTTACATTAAGAGTGTCCTTCAGCCAATTAGATTCAATTTTAATTCAAAATTACATTCAAAAAGTTGTCATTTTTCTCACTTTATCGCTATTTACACTTACATTAGGACACCTAAAATTAGAAAATTCTATCACAAAAATCACAGTTTGCAACCTGAAACAGAAAACACTAGTAGTGACTCAGAATCAACATATTTCATTTTCCAAAACCCTGAACAAGGACCCATTTTCCCTTAGGCGAATCTGTCCTTGTACAAGTGTCCTGTCAAAATTTTGAGAGCCTGTTTATCTTTGTCTTTGCTTTCTAATTATGTTGTCAAAACTAATAATTGTATTTCTAAAACAATTTATTTTGGACATTTAAGATAGTTTTATTTTTGCTTAATTCTTGAATCAAATTGGAAAAAAAATTGCATGTTTAAGTTGTGGATAGTTTCAAACCTGTATACATTTTCTTTATTTTCAACATCATTTCATAGCTTAGATAGATTACTTTACAAATTGTAATCATTGGAAATCATAAATTACCCTAAAATATTAAAAAAAAGCATAAACTAAATGAAAAAACTTGGAGAAAGCATAATTATTTGACAATGTCAGATCTCTTTCTATAAGTTGACATATCCCTCAAGCCTTTTAGTAGTGATGAATTTGACATGTTAGATGAAGCCCTTGAGGAATTCATCTCACAAAGTTCATCCACTAAAGCTTGTCATAACAAAAAAAAAAAAGGGAAGTAAATGCAATCACACCTCAACTTACTATTTACCCACCCTCACACGAACACCAAGTTCAAACCAAACCTATGCTGATCATAGGACCACTTCAAAACAAGCCTCAACATGCTAGAAGTAGATTGAAATTTGCAAGGAAACTCACTAGTAACAATGCTTCGCAACAATCTAATTATCATAATGTTGCTCATACATACAACACAAGGAACAATCAGCAACCACAAACCATACCTACTTCATTACCACTTCCTCAACCTATTTTTCCTAGTGCTCCTCATTTGCCTTTGCATGATGGAAAGGAATATGATCTTGTGGAAAAACTTTGCAACACTCCTGCTAAGATTTCTTTATGTGATCTCATTTAGGCATCACCTAATTACCATAGCATGCTTCAAAATTCTTTACAACAAGTAGTGGTCCCTCCTAGTGCACAACCAAATGATGTAGCGACAATAATCCAAGGTATGAATCCAGTCAATATTAATATTTTCTTTCATCAATAATACATCTAAAAAAGTCAATAAAACAAATAAAAGTACAACTAATCTATCTTGGGACGCTTTGGCCAAAACCAGATGCTTGGGCCATTTTTGGATGGGGGTCTAAGACGCTTTAGCTATTTTAGGACGTTTTGCGCCAAAATGGGACACTTTGTGACATTTTTGGATGAGGTTCTAGAACATCTAAAAAAAGCATAAAAAAGTATGTAGAACATCAAATCAAATCAAAAGAGAGTGTATAGTGGGCTCACTGTGCGTTAGAGCTCGCCTCATGCAACCTCATCTTGAAAAACATCCAATCTAGGAGGGCGGTATGCTCGTTGACTAGGCATATTTACTCCTCTCTACAACACTATAATTTTCAAAAGGTAAATGTTAATGGTAGTTAGAATTGTCATTTTCATTCATATATAGTCAAATTTATTAAAGAAAGCATATTTTATTCTAAGCACATTTCATTCAAACGGACCTAATGGGGGTTGCCAACCTCCATTTTCAATGTCATTTATTGCATTGGATTCATAATTTCATCCTCGATTTTATCTAATGTCTATTAATAAGTGGTATTATGCTTTCAATATCCTCTTGTAGACATTTCTCGGCAATTTGATGAGGTTAGATTGCTACCCTGATTCCACCTCCATAAAGCAAGTGAAATCAAGGGGGCATACATCTACCCTCAAATTTCATTCTCTATAAAGTTTGATAAGATGATTTTGAACACCTACCAAATCGATTTTGCAGGATGTAGTTTCTCACATTCTAGTTTTGCAGATGACTACATTGGCAGCTTCATTCTCCCCGTTAGTGAATGAATCCATATGAGTATCCTTTTAAAGTATAATTTACTTTCCAAGTCCTTTAGCTTGCATATGCATGTAGTGACCCCTCTTTTATGCATTTTTACCCTTCAAAATAGGCCCCTAATTCCCCTTTATTATGCATCCCTAGGCCTATTTTTATCATTTTTCAACACCAAAACATGCATTGAACAAATGCATTTAATAAATTAAAGGCCCCGAAATAAATGAGTCTTGGCAATTTAGGCCAAAACCCATTCACCCAAGGGTGAATGGGTCCCCTTTAGGTGCCAAAACCTAATTAGAAATATGTTTTTGGTGGCATTTTGATGATCTACATTCAAGTTGCAAAAGTCGGCTATCGAGATTTAATAATCAAGAAATTAGAGAAGAAGCCTATAAAGCCTAGTTTTTCACCATTTCAAACTAGGTTGACAAGAGATTGAGAAGATATTCACAAGATTAGCACTCAAGAGCAAGGAGATAACATTCAAGAAAGAAAGGTTGAAGTCTTGGAGCAACATTTCATTTGTTTTTTCAAGTCTTCAAGCTCATTTTTCCAAGTTAGATCAAGCATTGTTCATGATTTGAGGATTGATGCCTATAGTGGATCATGATGAATTCTAGGTTTTGGGACATGCACCAAGCCATTCTCCCTAACCTAATTAATTATTTTCTAAGTGATTACATCTTATATCTTCATTCTACTAGCTACCTAAAGCAAGGTATAATCATATTTTAGATTTATTAGGGTGTTTTGACTTCTCCCTAACTGGGTCTTTGTCATTTTTCATGTTCATTTAGGGATCTTATTCTAACACACTTGAATAAGGTTTCTTTGCATTTTAGCTCTTAGCACCTTAGATGCAGTTAAGGTTAGGGCCTACACAAACTGTTATTTATTAGATTTTCATCTTTTCATTAAGGTTTAATTACTAAACTTGTGGTTTGATTGAGGCAAACCCCCATACAAACAAACCAAAATTTTTAGTTTTTGCTACAAATCCAGAATCGGGATTGAAGATTTGCAAGTACAGGAGTAGAGTGCAGACTAAGGGCTAGAGAATCAAATTTTGAATTTCCAAAAAAGGATGCAAAGACCCATTCGCCCTTGGAAAAATAAGTCCTAGTAGGATGCTTTACGATATTTTTGGTGATCAATAGGTACACATCAATTTAACTTTCTTAGATCTACCAGTTGATTTTAATTTATGATAGTGTTATCATAATACTTAGTGTTTCAAGTGATAGATCTCATAAATTGGATTGTTAATGAACTTTTAATCTTCTCCCAAAATTGTTGTTCAGTCATATTTTGTTGTTTTTTTTGTCATAAGGAAGTTAGGGCGGAAAAACTGTCCAAAATTTGGATTGACTCACCTTAAGGGTTGTAGGTCAATTCTAATCACTTGTGACACTCTCCCTCTTCCTAATGAATGTGGAAAAGGTGGATTTATGATTAGGTGGACACATCCTTTGTGTTTTTTGGCATAGGTCCCTCATTTCTAGGTCTTCCTACTTCACCCTTCCCCCTTTCTCTTTATTTCAAGTATAAAATTTGTGACATGGAAAATTCACATGTAGAATATTTTGCGAAAATATTTTGTTCCTTTGAAATTCCTAACGCCTCGTAAAGATGGCTTATTTTGTAAATGAGGATGTCATCAAAGAAAATAAGAAAAAACCTCAGGTTAGTTATTTAATAAACACCTGTTTCATGTAAGATTGAAAGGTTGAAGAGGCATTTGTCAAGCTAAAAATATGATGAACAATTAATAGTTCCCACAATGGCAATGGCTCATCAATTAGTTCATTGATCCTAGGGATCAAATAATGATTTTTAATAGTCTTCTTGTTAAGAGCTCTATAGTCAATACACATTCTCATTGTGTCATCTTTCTTCTTGACAAGGACTAAAGAGGAGGAAAAATGGCTTGAACTGGGCCTGATGTGCCCCATGTTCAATAGCTCTTTTTATTTCCTTTTCATCTTCCCCCTATGCCTTATAGGATGGAAATTATGGGTGGTAATAGCATGCTTATCACGCTATTCCAATTTAATAACATGTTCAAAACCTCTATCAAATGGTCTCCTATTAGGAACATCACTAAAAACCTTGTGTTTAATCAAGACATGTTACACCTCCATGGGGTATGCTTTTTTTCCTTGAAGAGAGTTAGTAGTTGATACCAATCACTACATTGCCTAGTCTACTTGTTCATGATTGAAAATTATCTCCATTATTTTTGTAAATACAATTCTTGGCACTCCATTTGTCATTCCACAAAGTATCACTTCCTTTTCTTCAGTTTGGAACTTTAATTGCATGTTTTGGAAGTTCTATAAAAACTCTCCTAATTAGTGCAACCATTGTATACCTACAATAATGTTAGTGTCTCCTATATTGACCATTTAGAAATAGTATTTCATATTTTAATGTTCTAGGTTAAGATTTATCCAAGGGATCTTCCTAGTGCATTGTATGGAGCTATCAACAACCATTACATTGAAGCCTTCGAAGTCTTATGTTTTTGGTTCTCACCTCACCACTAGACCTTTATCTATGAAATTATGAGGGAAACCTATATCAATGAGTATGGTAACTCACTGTCCTTTTAAAACCCCATGAATCATAAAAGGATTAATCTTGGGAGTATCAAAGCGAGTATCAAAGAGCTTAGCAAAGGTAACTCCAGAGTTTCCTTCTTCCTTTCAATTTTCTTCTCTTCCTTTGATTCCTAGTTCAAGTTCTTCCCTCTTATTCACTCAATAGCTCTAGTTCCTAGTTCAAGTTTTCAAGTTAGATTTCTTCTTCTTTTAAAATTGTTTGTATGTATCACACAATCTATAGCTTGCTAAACACATCATTAATATTAAGTATGATCTATCGTAATTTAACAGATCTCACTACTCCCTTAATATGTTTCTATTGTTGTAACTCTTATGGTATAATTCCCAGCATAATAACTCTCACTTTCCATATCTTAATGATAAACCAAATGTCTACTTTGCAAATGTAAAATTTTGATGCATTGACAACACCGATGTATACCTTATGATCTTAATTGTTATTGAAAAGGGTTACACATATAAACAAGAACTAGATAACATATTATAATTTTTTTCCATATATGCTATGATACAGGTACAATTTCAATTTGTGAACAAGTTTCTAAGTTCCAAGGAATGATACCAGTTAATAGGAAAGGCATACCCCAAGGTGTAGTGCGTACCCTTCTCAATTCACAATTAGGGATCTCCCTTGAACCACCCCCATTAGTCACATCGCACTCCAAAGTGCATCCAAAATGCCACAAACAACTCTCAAGCACCTTTAAACTACCACACCTAGCTCTATTTTCCCTCATACTCTTCATCCAACTCCAATCAACCTTCAATAATCTCATTTTTTCATTTTCTCCTCTCATTTTATGCCCAAAATACATGTTTATAGAGTTCATGGGAATTCGAGTTTTTCATACATACCATTATGATCTCACAACCTATATATTTGATGAAAAATGGAGGGTTTTCGTACCTCCATAATGCAAAAAAGTGCCCCCTTCCACATACCCATGTCATTCACATTTGGTTTGAGTTATCTACCCCACTGTAGAAGGGATGAGCAACCTCATTAATGGCTAGCATCTTCTTTGTTGGGTCACTAGTGGAAAAATGCCACAACCTTAGTTATTTTTCTTTTTTCATTCCATACATTTTCTATGTTACTATTATTTATTTATTTTACTTTTATTTTTAACATTATTCCTACATACCAATGCATAAGAATATGTATTTGTTTGTGTTAGTTGACAACTCATTATTATGAACATTATTATTTTTCGCACCTTAATGATCAATCAAGACAAGGGTGTTTATTAGCAAAACCTAGTCAGAGATGGAGAATCCATCTACCCGCTATAGAGCTCTTATAACACATCTAGGGGGAGGAAAGGTTTTATTGGACTTATTGTTTCAGAGTGAATTGGTTGACCTAGGGTTAAAGGGCTTCACAACTATTCTCCAGATAAAGTTGCTAGGTTCATTTTGTTACACCCTTGACACTTAGAAAATCACTCCAATTTCTCAAGCACAAGTCAACACAAGATTGTTAGTACCTAATTACCCCAAAAATATAACAAACATGTTTAGATACAACCATGCCACAAATTAGAATGAAACTAATTACTTCATAACTTTTAATTACTCAACAATTGTAATAATTAACTATTAAAATATTAAGTCTATTTCCTTAATCATAAGTTCTATACAACATTCAAAAATATTGAGTATGATTAAAATTTCAATGTTAGAGCTTTTTCCTTAATTTGAATTATATGAAGTCATTTGACACTTAAAAAAAAAGGTATAAGATTTGTGTGCATGTGACAAGAAAGCACAAAAAAAAGGAAGAGCAACCTTTTAATTGATAAAGCATTGCACTAGAACCTTCTCCCATCTTATTGAAAAAATATATTAAATTTATAACTTCTCTACCAAAAGTTAAAAAATCAGCATTTATCATGAACCCTAAAATGGACATGCAATTTGTCTTGTTGTATACTAGAGATTGAAGAACTTGTAAAATTGTCAAAAATAGATTATTTTAATCTATGCTAAAATATCTCAACCCATAATTTTCATACAAATATATTCAAATTTTTGAACTTTTTTCCTTTCAAGAATGATCTTTTGGAACACCTTGTATAATTAAAGATAAACTTGCAAACTTGACATATGAAAAACATAAATCACATTAAATTCCATGGGCCTTGATGTGGTTAGACCTACTTTGTGGGCAGGTAGTGGAAGATGCATAGTCCCATACCTTATCACAATCCTCTTTTCCAACTATATTTTTATTTTCTAATATACACAATAATAATATTTATTTAGGGATCCATGTTGATTGAGATGGTTGCCCGGTTGTGGTGCAACCAAGGTTCAAATCCTGTCTGCCTACTAGTGGAAATACTGCTACTAGTCCCACATTGTGCTTGGAGGTTGTTGTGGCTGATCTTGGAGGACATACAGGTGATCTTGGTGGACGTGGTGGTGACCGAGCGTGCTTGTTCCTGTAGGTGTGTGCTGCTCATGGATCCAGTTTCCTGAAGGTGTGTGCTTGTGGACTTCTGTCGGACCCACATGGGTCTTTCATGCCTAGCGGTTCTGTATCGGACCCTCATGAGTCTTTCAGCCTGGAGGATCTATGTGGTTGGTCTTGGGAATGATAAGGTTAAATATGACTCAAGGTGTAAGGGTGTTGCTCGCCGTATATATCGAGGATGAGCCCCTCAACAATGCGGTCTCACTGGTTCATAGCTCAAGTCAAAAGCGTTGAGGTGTTGCCCCACAAAGCTGACTATTCAACTATAAAATAATAATAATAATAATATTTGTTTAGAGTGTTTGAACAACAGAGCCACATATATAGTCAGGGGTCTTTGAACACATCAAATTTTATCTTCCAACTAGAAAAGAGTGCACATTTCATCCATTGTTAAATTTGATGACCCTATGATTGTATTCCTTAGAAAGGCCTTTGATCCTCATCAAAACGATATTGTTTCATATCCTTAGTTTAACTATTTATGACCTTACATTTTAGTGATATATTTTTTTTCTTGGGGAAAACCACCATAATATCATTCCAAAAGAAGGCATTTAGTTTAGTCATGTGGTCAGTAGCCAAAAAATTGATAGAAAATACCAAACTTGGCTAAATAAACATAGTTTTACCAAAAACTTTACACTTGTTATTGTGGAATGGGAAAATCTAGCACTCACTATTAAATATATCTTGCAACAAGGCGGCCAAAGTTAAAATCTCTAATAATTTATATGAGAGGGGATTCACTTACTCTCTAAAAGATCTGTGTACCCAATTACAAACTACAATAGATGAAGTTATAAAAGATAAGTTTTTAAGCATCATTTGTAGCAACCAGATTATGTCTTATGAAGTTTAAGACTACTAAAAACAATTATGATTTACTTTTTCTTTTTGATAGAAGCATCTAACTATGTACATGTCCACCATTATCAATCTAGATACCAAGAAACTTCTTGTCATTTCCAAACTAGCAACTAATTTTTTTCTTTTATTCAAAAACAACTTGGTAAATGAAGCAAATTCAAAATTCATTTACTATTTTATATCTACTCATTTGATAGTACTAAAGTTATTAAAAATCCCTTTAAAAGAAAATATCTAAATAAAGTTACTCTGTAGAAATTTCAATTATGCCCATCTCATAAGATAAGCAGATAATACATCCACTCAAATCAAGCCTTGAAGCAATGTTTAGATAAACCATTTATTTCTGTAAATATCATGCCTCAATTAAGTGTTGGAAAAATGATTGTAATTATATGAAGAAAATTCACTCAATGTTTTGATGCAATCAATTAATCTAAAGCATAAACGTACAACATTTGCAATCTACATAATAGCTCACAAACTTAGTCTCAACTCAGACTTGACAGATAAACAATTTCCTACTCAACAACTTAAAAAATATTTAAATTTTTGATAAAAAATAAAATAAAAAATATAATTTGTATGAAAAAACCATGTTTTATTAGTGTCTTTGCCATATTTTGACATGTTTTTCTTATGTAGGGTTACCTTTTCCACGTCCAACAAGATTCTTTCACAAACTCACCAAGTTTTTGTAAGTATTTATTGGGTTTGTAGACTAACTTGCTGAAAACTCTACCAACAATGATGCCAATTTTTTCTTGGAAGTACTTGTTTTGAAGAAAAAACCCCATTAAGCATTTCAGCTATGTCAATTCCATAGTTTATGTTAGCATCTCAAAAATATACAATCTTTGTAGTTCCTTATACTTAAAATGTGTTAGAAAATACAACCCCATCATTGGTATAAGAGAAGATTGTCCTACTCTATGAAAGGGCTTTATGGCTCTAGGAAAATTCATGCCAACAATTCCTCTGAGAAAATTCATCACATGCCAAATTCACCTCATGGAAAATTAACCACCATCAATTCACGCCCGGAAAATTCATCGCATTAAAAGTTTGCAATTAATTTTCCATTGTGGTAATTGTTGTGATAATTACTGAGGGAATTTCGGTGAGTAATTTGCATGATGATAGGATTTACAACAAACATATGAAGATGAGTCTCCACTAGGGCCATCTAAGCAAGATAGATTGTGTAGACTAATGTTCAAGGCTATTAATGATGGTTTTGTTTGTCCATTTTGTTTTAGTTCAAAGAATTATTTCCCCATTTTATTTTATAGCAAAGTTTTTTTCCAAGTCACCATTGCTTTTGGCCTTGGAATGACTCAAAATATGGTTATCTACTAAAACTAGAAAAAGTAGACATAAAATATGTAGATTTTGGGATCATTCTCAATGGTTTACAATTTCTATACTTATATCTAGAAACAATTGTCATCTATCCACTTGCTTTTCATAAAATACTTCTCAATAGCAACGTAGTTGATATATCTAAAAACAATTTTCTAATACTATATATTTCTTGTTTACTAAAAAAGATAGTGTTGGATAGTTGCTTGGTAAAGAAAGGACTATCAATAGCTTTCTACGAAGACAATTACTCCTTAAGAACCAATTATACCATATATGGAACATGATAAGGAATATGAACACAATCACATGCACACAAAAAATATGGTAGGAAAACAAGTTTTAATCTTCAATTTGCTAAGAATAGAAATAAAAATACCCTTAAAGGTAGTAATACATCATATACAACATTTTTGAATAAGGGTTAAAATTATCAATCCCAATGGCTCTCCTTATAGAGTTTGGTCCAAAAATTACACTCTTGCCCTTTGTTTTTGTCACTGTATCCATAGTTTTAGCCAATGGTGTGATTATTGAAGACATTCATATGCCTTTTGTTGTTAGCATCCTTCCCTGCATTATTTCAAGGGGTAATTTAGAGGTTGTGTGCCTAGCACTATGCTCTTGTTGTCTTGCTTGACTGTATCACCAATGTTGGCTCTCTTTGTTGCCTGGGTTGCCATTATCCCAACCCTGGTGTTGGGTGCTCAAGGTTGGTTCGAATGACATGCTCGCGGTTTTTGATAAGGTTTTTATGCCCCTTGTTTAGGTTGTTTTTGGGCACAATGGTGTTTCCAAGGCTGATATCATGCCTCTTTAGGATTTTATTATTTCTTTGAACCACTAGTGTTGCAAAGTTGGCTAGAGATGATGGTCATCTATGGTCCTTTACTAAAATTTTGTGTTGGAAGTGCTACTTGTCCTCTACTAGAGAAATCACAACCCCCTATGCCAAATCTTCTTTGTTAGTGAAATATGGTCAAAATGTGCTTGAAAATGAATTGTTTAATCTATGTAAAGGCTTGGTTTGTAGATTCAATAATTTTTGGCCTTTCCTTCCCAATCTACACAAATGGGTCTTAGATTCTTGGAGACCTATCGTCAAGGGAAATATCGAGCTCTTCCCTTGTGCCAAGGGTTTCTTCATTGCATCTTTTAACTATTCAAAGGAGAAGGATTTGGTGAATGATGGTGAGATGTGGTTGTGGGTTGAGCACTCTATCTCGACAAGCCTTGGTTTGCTTCCTTCAATTGTTTTTCTAAAAATCTAAATGTTATACCTATTTGGATTTTCCTTTCAAATATCCCTTTCCAATTTTGGGAAGATTCTTCTTGTGAAGCTACAAGAAACTCTATTGGACATTTCTTTAAGGTTTGACTCTACCACTTCTTATATGGGTTACTCTACTTTTGCTATTATTCGGGTGGACATTGATATCTCCAAGCCTCTTTAATGGGATGTAAATTTTATGGTGGGGATCAACCTTAGACTCAACCACTTGACTATGAGAGTCTCCCCTTCATATGCAAATGATGATTTATTTTTGGTCACCTAACTATTGATTGTACACTCTCTTGACGCAAAGGCACAACAATGTAGTGGAAGAATGTTCACAAAGATCACTTGACTATTCATGCCTTTGACTCTCTAGATGATGATGACTCTCTAGACAAGTCTTCTTAGGGCATTCATTCACATGTGCCTAATACAACATTGATGTGTCCCACCCCTACCACTTAATTGGCTCCCATTAGAGAGTCCCAACTACATCCTACTTTGACCACCCATCCTACTATACCTTACGCTTCAATTTAACTTCAATATACTCTTGTGGTGGCCATTTGAATTTTGGCTAATCCATCACATCATTCCATTGTTCATTTTACACACATAGATGGGTACTCTTTGGATGAATTCTACCCCCCATCATGCCTTTGACTCTCTAGATGATGATGACTCTCTAGACAAGTCTTCTTAGGGAATTCGTTCACATGTGCCTAATACAACATTGATGTGTCCCACCCCTACCACTTAATTGGCTCCCATTAGAGAGTCCCAACTACATCCTACTTTGACCACTCATCCTACTATACCTTCGGCTTCAATTTAACTTCAATATACTCTTGTGGTAGCCATTTGAATTTTGGCTAATCCATCACATCATTCCATTGTTCATTTTACACACATAGATGGGTACCCTTTGGATGAATGCTACCCCCCATCCCCTCTGCTTCTCCTTATTCCAAGGACTTAGATGACAATATTTCATGGACAATTGTCATCCTTGGACTCAACCACTTGACTATGAGAGTCTCCCCTTCAGATGCAAACGATGATTTATTGTTGGTCACCTAACTATTGAATGTACACTCTCCTGACGTAAAGGCACAACAATGTAGTGGAAGAATGACCACGAAGATCACTTAACTACTCTTGCCTTTGGCTCTCTAGATGATGACTCCTCTCAAGACAAGTCTTCTTAGGGTATTCGTTTGCATGTGCCTAATGCAACATTGATGTGTCCCACCCCTACCACTCAATTGGATCCCATTGGAGAGTCCCAACTACATCCTACGTTGACCACTCATCCTACTAGACCTTTGGCTTCAATTTAACTTCAATATACTCTTGTGGTAGCCATTTGAATTTTGGCTTCTCCATCACATCATTCCATTGTTCCTTTTACAAATAGATGGGTACTCTATGGAGGAATGCTCCCTCCATCCCCTCTACTTCTCCTTACTCCAAGGACTTAGATGACAATATTTCATGGACTATTCTATAAAGGAAAAATAATGGTCTTCCTAAAACTATCTCTGAATCTCATACTAGAGTGAAGGGTGTGAGATTGAACAAGGTTGGTTCTAACATTATCTAATTAAGTAGCCCCACAAGGTTCCATGCTATTTCTATTTTTGTTATTGTTGTATGTGGCAACTTGATTGTAGTTATCTTAGTCTAATGGGTTGTTTAGTTTATCACATATCTCGTGGTACTTGTTATGTTTAATGGTTTACTGTTCTATTATACAAGGGTACAGGCCATGTCAGCCCCACCTTTATCAATATTAAAAAAAAATTGAATAAGGAATGACTAAAAAAGAATCTCCAACAAAAAGATTAAAATATATTCTCACATTACATTTATTCGTTGATAAATGAGCATAATCCATCATGATTTCCAACAATAGATGCCTCCATATATAGTCTTTTATTTAATATTCCTAGAGTTAGCCTCTATTCTAATAATCTTGTAATGTTGGAATTAGGGTAAAAACCCTACTCTACCTAATACATATTGAGTGGATTGATGACCTAAAACAAAAATAACTCATTGGGCTCACATTCTAAATAGACCTACATTTTGTAAACCATAAGTTAGCTACTCCATAACCTCATATATCTTAATAGCATGGATTTAGCCCCTAAGCATATGGTATTTCACCTATTATATCCTAACATTCAACCCAATTTAACATTTTTCACCACTAAAATTTAAAAAAATTACAAAGTGTATAGTAAAAGCTCCACAAATCCATGTACACTATGTAATCCTAGTAAGACTTTGCATCCTAACATTCAACCCACCTTAATATTTTCACCCCTAAAACACAAAAAAAAATTACAAACCAAGTAGTAAGACTTCCACAAATTTGTGTACACTAGATACTATGTATATATGCAAGATTTTTAGAACAAAATAAAAAAGAAATTTAAGCAATAGTAAACCCTTTATTCTAAATCAAACATAACCCTCAAATAGAGCTAAAAAAAAAAATTAAAAAAATTCAAACAAAAATAAATGTATAACAAGCCTTTACCAATACAAATGCAAACCTTCAAAATTAAAAAATTCAAACAAAATAAATGTATACTAAAATTTACCAATACAAATGCAAAACCTTCTAGTTGAAGTTGAATTGCTCCATGTAATAGATACATTTATTCAAAGAATTCAATAAAAATTTTGTGTTATTACATCAAGCTCTCGTTGTTTCTCCCCTTCTTTGATGAAGGAATGACTTAAATTTATAGATGCTTAATTAGTAAAATGAATGATCAAGATTGGTCTAGAGATTGACTGAGATTTAATAGAGATTCTAATTGATTAAGAAAAGAATAGTTATAAAAGAGGAGTTACAACTTCTAAGGAGGTTTTATGATTGATAAAAATAATTAATTGTGGATGGATTATAAATAAAAGAAAATCATAAAGGAGTTTGGGTAAAATATAAATAAATAATTAAATATATTTTATTATTTGTAAATAATAATGATACATTTTTTATTTTAGAATAAATGAAAATACATTAATCTAATTACTTAATTAATTAATGATGGTAAGCTAATATAGATATCTTTTATTTTACTTCAGTATTATTAAATTAACTATATACATGAAGACATACATTTTATGTGTTGCTTATTTTAAAAATATAATGTTTATTATTAAATATTAAACTTCTTGATCTGTTATTGAGTGTCAAATCATGTCATTACACCCCACCCCTTGCTGCCATTAAATATGCCTCTCGAAGTGAAAAAAAATAAAAAAATTGTCTAACATGAAATTAAAATGTAATTAAGTGTCTACACCATGTTTAATACTCCGTTTATCCAGGTGACGATTCTCAATGATGCCGTGATTTCTCTACTCAATTGTAAATCTAAATTGTCCTTAACGATGCCATGCTTGCCCTTTCAAATCGTCAATTTTTAATTCAATGTCAAACATCGATCATGAAATCTATGAAATCTCAAAGCTAAGCAAACCCCAATGCATTATCAATGTTGGCCAAAAAATAATCAAAGCGTTATATATGCGGTAGTATGGAATCACAAAGCAGCATTAAATTAATATTTATAAGTGTATGGTTGCATGATATAACCCTGTGTACGCGTGCGGGAGTGATGTAAGCAATACAGAGTCAAGTGATTCGATCGTCCTCCGAGAGGTTTGATAGCAAAGAATTTGTATCCACAATACCTAGATGATAACCTTTGCAAAATGTGTGGATTTAATTTTAAAACATCTGAACCCATTTGACATAGTTCATAGCCTAAAAAAGGACAAGAATATCCTTACCTGCAACTCAAGGCATTTTGTACAAAGCATTCTTGCCAGATTTTAAAGAATGTGCTCGAATAATGACAAAGTTCATAGCCTAAAAAATACTTCAGTATCCTCGCCTGCAACTCAGGCATTCTCTACAGAGCATTCTTGCCGTATTTTTAAACTCCAGTTACATGACACAACAAATAATTGATGAAATTGAAAGAAGAAACAATCCTTAACTTGAATTTCATGCGATTAAAAAAAATTACTCCACAGGATTATAGTTGAAAAAATTAAAAAAATTAATGTTACACAACAGCAAGCAACATTAACCTAACACACATTATTAGGTGTCTTCTAGAACTTTCTTCAAAGTCATTCATACAGGTCATACTGTAGAGTTACCTGCAGGAAATGTAGAATTAATACTCATGCCATGTTGCAAAAGCAAGAAAGAGAAAAAAAAAGAAGAAGCCCCGTGAGGAAATTCTAAGACTGCAAGGTTCTTTTAAGTTTGTGTTTATTGCAAGCCTACACAGTTTAGATGACTTTAAAACCCGTCCAGTTAACTGGGTCGGCATATCAATCCATCCACTCCTCTCCATACACCAAGCTAGTCATAGAGAGCTTATAATACCAAGAGAAGGCCTCACATTTCCCTTCACATGTGTTAAGGGACTTCAAAGCTCTAGTAACTAAAGATGGAGAATGCAGCTGCAAGCATCATATGAAGCAGGGCCACTCGATCCAATGGTCTAGTGTACACAAGTATGCATACTCTATGATAAAGCAATTAATTTGAAAACAAACCAAGATGTATGAAATTCAATGCAATAGCTGGACCAATTTTTGCGAATAGATAAAGGTAATTGGAACAATATTCTTCAGATGGAAAAGGAACCCTGAAAATACAATGATGGTGTACGGCTCAAGCCACAATGTGAGCAATTCAATACAGCAGTTGGACCGATTTTCTTCATAAGGTAGGCTAT
>VDFB02353493.1:67863406-67909512 GCA_007258455.2 Sequoia sempervirens
CCCTTCATTGCATATTGATGGGATTTTTTATCCCTTATTTTAAAAACCAAACACATGATAAATATGATGGGGCCAAACTTGTACTCTCCCTTAGGAATTTCATGCCTTATGAACTTTCCCATTTAAAAATCTTTGCTAAGTCTTCACTATCTCATGTGTTATCACCTAGGCATTTTATGCCTTATGTTATTTTGACTTATGCTAGGTGTGCAATACAATGTGTTGCCATGAGACCCTCAAGTGATGCCTTGTTTTGCCAACATCATGTGACTTGGTATTCTTTCCAAGAGTCTTGGAGGTCAGCCTTATTAGCCAAGTGCTATTGATACTATATGCCTTTGCAAACCAATGAAGTATGACATGTGTGGGAAGAATGCAGAATATGGTAAGTTGATGGTCAAAGTGCCTTAGAAGATTTTGAGAGCTTTTTTCCATAACATTACATGTTACATTTTATTCCATATTTGAAGATATCATGTTAGTGATTTTAAAATCACTTTTATTGTGCCTTTTAATGCTAGTGTAACACAGAAAAATGGTGGGGCCCTTTGATTTATGCTCAATTGTAAAGTGTTTTGCTAAGTGGTGTTTTATAAATCACTTAACAAATTCACTATCTTTAATGCTTTAAAAGGCCATGTGTTTTCAAAAACACACATATTGCATGATGGAGAATATAGTCAAGTGTTGAAATAGGACCAATTATGACTTGCAGAGGTGTGGGAAGTGTGAGATGTTGTTTAGACTATTTTGGTGAAGAATGAGGCCAGTTGGAGGTATATTTGTCACACTTTTGGGATGGCTATTGACTTAGCTTGTTTTTTCTCCATGTAGAGGGCATTTTAGAGACTTCTAGAATGTTCTTTTGGAGCCATTTCTATTTTATCTGAGGATAATCTTCTAGAAGCACATGTGTGGGAGGTTTTGGTGGGTGTTGGTTAAGTATGTTCATTTTTGAACATTTGAGGAGTTCTTTCTTTTTCAATAGGAGGATAGCTACTATCTTGGAGTTATTTTTTCATGAAGCTACATTGTAACTTAGACATACCTAGTATATAGTAAGCACTTTGAATTGATAAAGTAGAGCACTTTTACCTTCACATTTCCTCTTTCTCATTTATGTTGTTAATGATTGATCAGGTTTTTTTGCAAAATCTATTCTTTCCTTGCAAGCTTGTCTCATGTTATGCATCTATTTAGCAGAAGGTGTATGTTTGCGAGTTGTAAGTTGTGTTGTTAATGGTGTTGTTAATTGTGAAATCTCTGTTTTCCTTTTAAAAGAATTATTTATAGACCTTCTTATGAAATATTTATGCAAACTGCATTATCAAGTGAGTTGTGTAATTCCATCTTTGTGATATTAATTCAAATATGATAAGTTGTTAACAGGTCTAGGTTGTTTTGGTGTATCACTTTAGGTTTTTTAACATTAGGTTTATTTTCATGCAATCCTTACCTTTATCTCAGAAATTCAGTAGTTAAGTGATATCAAATGGGGAAGCCGACCCACAATCTGGAGGTTTTCTTTCAATTAGGTAACCCACAACCTGAAAGCATTCCAATGTTGGTCCAAATCTGTTAAGTGCAATTGGAAAAGCTTAGCAAATAGGGTGCAGATTTGAGACCCCAACAGAATCATGCAGTCCACATTCAACCTTTATTGAGCACAACTCAAATGAGTCAGTGGACTTGTCTAACAGCCCTTGAACATGCCCACATAAATCTTAGTCAATTCATGTTCACCATCGACATGCATAATGCCACGGTGGATGCAAGAAATAGTATGGCTTTGATTAAGAAATTGTGGGTGGCGGGCAAGGCACCTGTCCACCACAACTGATGTATGTTATCTGACGACAATAGTTTGGGCCTAGTCGAAGATGGTTTTCCTTGGTGGGAATCTCGTTCAGAGAAGAGGAAGCTTCTACAAAGCCCCAGTGGAGTAAGTTCTCGAGTTGAGGCGACCGTGGCAGCGGGAATTACAAGACGATTGAGTAGCCTCAGAGAATAGCCCCCACAAATACATGATCCATGTTATAGCAGGAGTGTATGAGAACCAACTTGGAATTGATGCCAAGGTGCATCCCTGTTGTATTGGAAGGGACTCGAGGGCCATCGGGAGTTCCCGGGGCGCAGAGCCTGGGACTGGCACCCAAATCCCATACTGTTGTGCATTGAACACCAAGGTGCATGAAAGGAACAACAAGTATGCCGATTTTCTTTTCATAAGCATCTTACTTAGTTGTCCCATTCTTGGAGTTGGATGTCCCAAAATGGACTTAGGAACAGTCTGCAAGTCGCTCCCCTAAAAAGGAGTGCACCAAATTGCTCCAGAAATGGGGTGCACCAAGCGGGAGACGCCTGGTCGTAACTCAGCTAGCATGGATCCCAAGCTGGAACTGAGTAGTTCCACACCAAGCTGGGACTAAGGAGCTATTCCACACCAAGCCAGAACCAACGAGTGGTTATGTGTTGCCTCAATTCTCCCATCCTCGATGCCATAACGAAATAGTGTTGTGGAGTCGAGCCGAGGTCAGGTTTCGAATGGCTTGTAGTGTAACCCAAAATATTTTTGGATGCACATGCAGTGAAAGGACTTGAGGACCAACTCGGATTCGATGCCGAGATGCAATAAGTTTTGGATGGGATCGAATTTCAGGAAATATGGCCTGACGGCCGACAATGTGGCGAATATAGAGTTGGTGAATCCCAACAGAAAGTTGGTAAACAGAAACATCGATGGGAGAAGATGTGTTTTGGGCCATTCGGAGATATCTCACAAATAAAAACTATTCCTACACCAAATCCAGCTTGTGAGCAATGGACTTCGCATTTCTTGGGATTGGATTCCAAAAATGGCACACGGAGTTTGCAGTTAGATAAGTCCAATGATATTGTTATTGGGTTGTTGGATAGCGAAATTCAGCTAGAAGAGTTCCCTTCGGAATTTATATTTGGCACGACCTCTTCAACATTCCAGTATAAGGGAGTAGTGAAATAAGATGGGAGAGGACCGAATGTATGGGACATTTATTCTCATTAATTTGGAAGGGTGGTTGATTCCAGCAATGTGGATGTTGCAGTGGACCAATATCATCGATATAAAGAGGATGTTTAGCTCATGGTGGACATGGGGATGGACGCCTATAGATTTTATATATCTTGGTCGCACATCACATCCATCCTACTTGATGGTAGTAGAAAGGTTTGATAGATAGTCTCTGTGACTCAGCGTGATCTCCTCTATAATTGACCTGAATCTGTGTTTTGCAGAGATCCGTTACGTGTGAATGGTGAGCCGCAACCAATGATCACAATAGCATTCGACACATAGACACAAATCTCTGAGATCTCCATGCTTGTAGAGGGGAAAAAACCAACACCAGACCTGCGTATCATCCTGACGTGTGTGAGAAAAGGGCGTTGAGTGTGATGTCATTGCATGGTCCAATAGGTGGGTTTTGAGTGCAGCATAGCCCAATAGGTAGTTGTCGAGTATGTGAAGGGAACCATTCGAGGATAGCACCGCAAAGCTGTTCCAATCATATTGGAGGTCTGAAGGCTGGAAGGCTCATTTCTGTATACAACGAGCTCATTCCAGTCAAAGGAAGTGCTTAGAAATTTTTGTGCCAATCATTATTTGGTAAAGGTATTTTTTTGGCATGATTTTTAATTTTCTCGCAAAAGAATATAGCATGCATGACTTTTTAAAATCACCTTTAAATTGTTTGGTGTGATTTTGTCAAAGTGGGTCATGAGTCATCTATTTGGTATGGCTGCATTCTTAAAGGGAGATTAAAAATTCTTTATTGTTGCACACATTTTGTAGTGGAATCAAAGTCATATACTTTACTGCTAATTGCACATTTAGTTACCCATTAGTGCATATTGTTGGCATGCCATGTTGCCATAGAAATTGAGGTAAATTTGATCATAAGGCATTGTAAAAGGATTTATTGTATCCACTCTTAAGTGAGGAAGAGTGAGAGTCTTTATATCCTAAGCCTTGATTGGCTTCATTGTAATGATTATGTAATCACTATTGAGTGAAGCATAATTGCCTAGGCCTATTTTTGGCAATTTATTGTAAAATTGACCAATGAGTGTTCTTATAAACTCTTGGCAAGTGTGATGCTGCAAATTTTGAAGAATTGTAATCTAGGTACTATCAGCTACATGTTTTCATGTTGGCTTTGACATTCCAATTCTGAAGTACAAAGGTGAAGGAGTAGAGGAATGTGCCTTTCAGAAACATTTGCTATGTAGCTGGTATAAGTATTTACAGATTGCAATTGACACTTTTGGAGTTCCAAAAGTTTCTTTTGTGGGGAGGTTTAATCTAGGAGGACCTCCACACATGAAAATTCACTTTGCACACCATGAAGAAATTAATGATAGGTGTCAAAGTTGGGGATAAGTGAATTAATGCTTGAGTGGGTATAATCTCATGCATTATTCATTGGTTTAATGATTAGTGATTTAAGTGGGATGAGAGGTTCATGTATTTTTATTTTAATGATTAGTGATTAAAATGAGCTTGAGAAAACTCATGCATTTATTCATTTGAAATTGTAAAATGATTAATACTTGTGAGTGGGAAAATAACTTACACATTATTCATTATTTTGTAAATTGGGAAATTGGTTTCATGTGAGAATCCACCTGACAACTAATTTTCTATTTCTCAATTAGAGGTTGAGAGTCTCATGGGCATGGTTGAGTGTCTCTTTGCTTGTTTGAGACTTTTCCCATTTTTATGCCTTGAGTTGGTTTGGGATCCTAGAATTGTGGATCTTGTTTTTCCTTAAAAAAAAAATCATGAGATCCTAGATTTATTCTCTTTTGTTTGATTGTGGATGGGGAAAAACTATTTAAATTTCTTATGTAATCCTTTGTGAGCCTAGAGTGCTTGGGGAGTGAAGAGTGCTTAGGAGCTTTGTAAGAGCTTGCTTTGTAAGGAATTTTCCTTCTTGATGTATGGAGTAAGGTCATTAGTGTGAAATGCCTTCTTGAATACTTGTTTAAGGAGAAGGTAGTTCTTTATGTAAACACTTGTGAGAAGGTCCCAACATATTTCAAAGAAGGAATAAAGTGATCTGTATTCCAAGTGGAATAGGTCCGAAGATGTAGCCAGTATTGGTTTGGTGAAATCTGTTATAAAACTCCTCTCTCTTGTCTTTTCGTTTGTTTGTATCCATTTTTGAGTTCATTTTCTTTTTATGTTATGGCTTTAAAGAATTCCCATCAATGAACTAATTTTCTCTTAATCCATATGCAAATATCAGTTAGTAAAAGATCCTCATTGTAAAATTTTCTATTGAGTAGTACTCACCAAGTTTATGAATTAAAAACAAATTTGATGAAGGTGGAAGAACCTATTTTATAGGTGTGAGGTTCATGGGTAGCTTGGATAGGGGTGAAGGGATATTTTGGAGGATTAGGATCATGCCATGGAGATGAAGGGATTACTCGATCTTGAATTGGGGAGGGATCATGTGATGAAGTGGATGGTGCAATTTTCTTTTTCTTATGAGATGGAAGGGGATCATGACATGGAGTGGAAGGGGTTTCTTGATCATGAGAAGGGATAGGATCATTAGATGGGATGAAGGATGTGCTCTGACCATGATTTAGAGAGGGACCATGATATGGTGTAGAAGGGATATGATTATGAGATGGAGGGATGATTTGACCTTGAGATGGATTAGGATCATGACATGGAGAGGAAGGGAGACATTGATCTTGAGTTGGGGTAGGATCACAGGATGAAGGAGGGGGGTATCTTTCTCTTGAGATAGAAATACATCATTGGATGGAATAGAAGTGATATTTTTATCTTGATTAGGAAGGGGATCATATGATGGAGGGGGATCATCTTGGATGTCCTCAACAAAAATAAGATCATGATCAAAGATTAAATTATCAAAGATATCACTATCAAACATAGGATTATCATGGACATAATTTTTTTTGGATGGATTGGATGATGGTGTTTGATCTATGTTTTTTTGTCATGGACATGACTTGATTTAGGATAGGGTACATACGGGCATGTTTTGGACCAAGTTCTTGGCATTTTTTTATTTGTGTGGATGGTATGATAGGGCATGAAGGTTGGATAGATTGTGGATTCATGACATGAGAAGATTGCAAAAATTTATTGGTGCTTGGGAAAATAGGATCCTTTACTAATAGTCCTTGGAGGGAGTCATGAAAGCCTTGATATGGAGTAAATTCTTAGGATTGGGGTGATGTGGATTGTAAAGATGTGGATGAGATTTGAGGGGAACTTTGGATGGAGGTTTGGTTTCCCTTGTCAAAGGAAGGTGTAAGATGAGAAATAGGAGATCAAATGGAATTTGGTGGAGGTGGGGAGGATGGAAGTTTTTCACCAATACTAAGGAAGTATCCAAGCATGGCACTTTTTCATTGTTAAAGTAGTGATTGAGGATCAAATCTGTAGTAGTGGATGGGGATGATGTGGATGGTAAGGATGTGGGTGGGATTTGAGAGGAAATTTGGATGGGGGTTTGGTTCCCCTTACCAAAAGAAGGTGGAGGATGAGAAATATGAGATGAATTAGAAATTTGTGGATTTGGGGATACTAAGGAGGTATCTAAGCATGACCTCTTTATTGTTATTGAAGTGATAGGAGAGGGAAAAATTAGTGAAGGCTTGGCGATTGGAAAAGGGATGGGTAAATTCTTGGGTATAGGAAGAGGTGGTGGATGGGGAGAGATAATTTTCATCCACAAGACTTTCATTATCATCATAGGGATCATATTCAAGTTGGTCAACAAGTCTATCCTTATTATCGTCAATATAATTCAGGCTGACTTTGAGTGTGATATTTGGTCTTGTTGGATTAGGATATGGGTTCATGATGTTGGGGTAAAATGAGATGGATGAAGGTGGATTAGAATATATTAAGTTGGATGGAGGATATATTAGATGGTTAGAAATGGTGGAGGATTGATTGGAAGAGGAAAGTTTGGGATTGATTTTTGATGAGGGTGAAAATTCAGATGGTGTTTAGAAATGGATTGGGGATTAGAATAATAGGGCATAAAGATGAATATGAAGGATGAGATTGGATTTGGGGATCAAATTTAAAGACCTTAAAAATATTTGATTTGATTAAGGATGATTATCTATACTTAAGATATACCAATGCTCATAATTAAGATTTAATTGGATTTGATTTCTACTTAAGATAGGCAAAGTTCTTAAGTAAGAATTGATTGGATTTGATGACTATACTTAAGATAGACTAAATTTCTTAAGAAACTTTGGATTAAGGATGAAATAAGCTTAAGGTCTTGGTTTTTAATTAGGATATTTGATTTGAAATGGATGATAGTGGATTAAGGAAATGATCCTCAGGTGAAGGATTTTGATGGTGATGAAAGATATGGGGTATAAAGGATTTTAATTCCTTAATAAAAATTTTATGTTCAAAGGATGATTTTAGATTAAGGGTTTGATGTTTGATTAAGATTATATAGATGGATAATGGACAATTGAATTTCGATAGGTGTTAAATGGAATAGATTAAGATTTGGTTAGAATGGGATTAGGCTGACAAGGGGATTGTATTAAGATGACAATGGAGGATGTGGATTAAGGATGATAATAGATAGAGGATACTTAGTACAAAGATGAATGATGATTAGGATAAGGACTAGGATTGTGATTGGATTAGGCAAATTAATTAGGATTAGGGTCCTAAATTATGGATTATGAATGGATTAGGAGATAGATTGGGATGATTAGGATATTTGGGATGAGATGGATTGGATGATTGGGATAAGATAGATGATTAGAAAGATTAGGGGAAAATTAGAATGAATAGGAATGATTAAGATGGAATTATTGGGATGAAAAGGAATGATTAGGATGGTAAAGAAGAATGGAAATGGGTGATTGGGATTAGAATGGATAAATAGAATGATTATGGGAGATGATTAGAATGATTATGTAGGATTATGATGGGATGAATAGGGTGAGATGATTATGATGATTAAGGATGATAATTATAGTGATTATGGATGACTAGGATGGGATGATTAGGATGAGATGAGGGGGATAGGTATAATGATTATGGTTGATTAGGATAAGAGGATTAGGATGATTAAGGATAATTAATATGGAAAGGGATGATTAAGTTGGGATAAGGGATGATAGGATGGGGTAATGAGGATGAGAAGTTTGACTTGGAGGACACCTAGATTTTTTTGTTTTTTGGAGTATTTTGATGTTTTTGGGTTTTTGATTTTTTGATTTTTTTTAATTTTTTAGTTTTCTATTTTTTATTTTATTTTATGATTAATAATGAAAACACCTAATGGAATAATATAAAATACAAAATCCTATGGATCAATTTGGATAAGTGTCCCCTTTTGGTTTTAAGTGGGGAAGGTGATCTAAACATTTGCAAACATAAGACACATGAACAAGCCTAACTCAAGTGGGATTATCAATCCTTGTAGGCACAAGGAACCACAAGAAAAGATGACAAAAATTCTCAACTAGGTGAATCGTCCATATACCACAAGGGTATGTGGGGCCTAATTTGTAGATGAAAGAAAATATTGCCAAACAACCGAGAGGAGAGAGTGACCTAGTCTCCACTTTCACCTCTCTAAGGTATAAATTTCTTAGAGGCTTAGCCCAGATTGGTAATATTTCACTTCCAAGAGAGGTTTCTTTCAATTCACCTCCTACTCTTTATACTCTGTCGGAACATGGGAGTTGAGGTCATCCCTGGTGCAGGGGCACCATGTTAGTCATTTTGAGTAAATGAGGTATTATGTCAAGTTTTGGTGTCTAGAGTATTTTTGTCATTAAATAAGGTCATAATAGACCATATTTTAATGTAATAAGTCACTTTGGTTGATTTGGGAGTCATTTTGTTAAAAGTTGTCAAAGTTAGAAAAATCTTGCAATGTTGCCATATGTTCAAAATGCAAAAATGCAAATTGAGGAAGCCCAATGGTCATGGGCATTCAAAGGGAAGTTAGAACCATTTTAATAGGTTTTTTAATGTTTAAAAAGGTTGGTAACCTTGAGGCAAGAGGTCAGAAATTGTAATTGAAGACTGAACAACAAGAATTCCTTGTTTTTCCATTAAAATTATGTGTTTTTCAATCAATCTTGTTGTTGCAAAGAATTTGCACGACATGTACGGCCTAATGGTGACTCCAAACTGATTGGAATGGTTTCTTGAGTGTTCTAGCTATCATTTGGACTGGTTTTAAGGTGTTCCCATTGAGTTTGTAGAGTTTTATTGAGTTTTCTTTGTAAGAGGGTCTGTAACTCCAGATTTGTGGTTTTGAGAGTATAAAATGTGAATCTAAGCCATTCCACCAAGTGTAATTGGTTTAAACTTGGTGGAATGGCACTCTTAGGTGTAGGATTTGATTTATTTTTTTGGCATGAGCAGGGAAGGTGGATGGATGGTTTTGGAGTGCTGCCCTAGTTGGGTTTTCTTGAGTTTTGAGTTGAAAAGTGGTGCTTTCAAGTAGGATTTGGATGAATTTACAGTGGTAAAGGCTAGATGATGGTTTCTTAAGCATAGGAAGACTTATTGGAGCATGCTTGATGCATTTATTAGGTGTAAAGAGGTTGGGAAGGTGGATTTTCAATAAACCCCCTTGGGAATGGCTTGAAATCATGAGGGTTTTGAGTTAAGTTGGCTTAGTGAGCATTTTTATTGATGAAATTTGTGGAGTTTGGGTGTGTGTAATCTAGTGAAAGACTTTCCATGGATTTTTGGGGTTAGGAGAGAGTTTTAGATAGATTTTCTTTGTAAAATTGGGCTAATTGAGCCCCTATTCAGCGTACCAGTCCTTTTTAGGGCATGAAGTCCTGAGACAACCATATGTGGAAGTTAGATATGTTGAAGAACTCCTTAATGGGTATCTGAAATGCTATTTTCTTTGTGGTTTTGAGTTGCAGTTGAGAAGATATGTTCAGATCTCTCTATTTGGATGGCTACAAGGAAGGTAGGATGAAATTGGGAAGGGCTGATGAGATAGGGTTTTAAGGGTTGCAAAGTTGTTTGAAAGAGTTTGAATTGTGATTGTTAGTTGATTGCCTCCCTGCTTTGCATCATTCCCCTAAGGTGATGAAATCCCTAGGTAGGCCTCCTAAAAAAGAAAATAATACCACTTATTTATGATCCTCAAGATCACACAAGGGTTCAAGAGGAGAGCATATGTGAGTCTTGGGGATTTAAAGATACTTGTTTATTTTAGAGATCAAATTGAAATGTGAATGGTTAATTTTAAGCCCAATTTTGAATATGAAGAAAACATTCCGAAAATGTTGTTTAAAGTGAAAATGGATAGAAAAAATGGATTCCTTATAATTTCATGATAAATTATTATTTTTTTGCTAAAAAATGATTTCATATGAAGAAGTTATGAGCATTTGAATATTGAAAAGAAAGAATAAATTTAAATGAGTGCACCTAATATTTTGAGCATAATATGAAAAATCTACTTAGGTAAAAGCTTAAAGTTGTCACATTTTTAGCCAAATAAATAGTTCGGAGTGAAATATTTTTGGCTGAAAAAATTTCTACTGAATAGGTTTCGTTTCGATCAAAACCATGTGGCCTATACATGGCACATAGGGTTTCATCTAAATCCAAAAAAAAAAAAAATTTTCCCTCGTGCTTGAAATTCTTATTTATATGTGTGAGGTTTCTATAGAAAGGACTGTCAGCCAAAACCCCTTTCTATAGAAACCCTTTCTACTAAAAAATTGTCTATGTGGCATCCTAGTTGGCAACCAACTCAACTTTTTTCAGAATTTTTTGAAACTTTCAACTTTAATAAGTATTTCTTTAGTTAATGATGTTTAAAAAAAAGAAAATACCCTTTTGTAGAGCCTCAGAGTGGTGAATCTGAATATGTAATTTTTTAATATTTTGATTAGTTTTAATATATTTTATTTTTAAAATAATGCAAGCAGGTTAAAGTTAAAAGAGGTTTATTAAATTTAAAAAAAATAGTAAAACATATTAATTTTTAAAAAATATATGGTGCACTCTAGAGAGAGTCCTCTTCAAAAGGGTATAATTTTTTCAAAAATAAAAAAAACAATAATGTTTGCGCCCCATGAAAACTATCAAATTTTGGAGTTTTGAATTTAAAACATTATTACGAGAAAAATACATCAAAATTTGATTTTTTTTCCATGCACTAGATATTGAAGTTACTTGTTTGGAAAAAAAATTCAGGGAAAAATGAAGTTTTTTTCAATTTGTTTCTTGGCGTCCCGTGAACGTCACTTTTTTTTTTGAAATTTTTCATTATTCCAAAATCTATTCTTAAATTGATAAAAAATAATGAAAACTATTTTTAAAAAATCTAAAAAATTACATGAATAAACATCACCAAAAGTTCTACATTTCATTAGTTTACATCATTTTGAAATTCAAAACATAAAGACCACTTTTATGTGGTCGAAGTTTAAAATATTTTTTGTTGTTGGTTGATTCCTTTATAAAGTGTGACACATTTTTGTGCTTTTACCCACTTACACCACAATGAAGAGCTTTAGTCCAACTTTCCAATGCTTTTTGAATTTTGAAAACCTGACCTTTGAGGCAAAAGTTATGCCTGCTTTTGTAAAACTACTCTTTTAGGGTTTTACATAGAAGGAGGCTAGACTAAGCCTCTAAGAAGCTAACACCTAGTCACCCATGTGACCAAGAGTCAAAATCCTAAAAATTAAAATAAAACAAATTAATAATTAAAAAGAAAGATTAAATTAAAAATAAATTAAATCTAAGAAGATTTTTAAAACTTAAGAACTTAAAAAAAATGAAGACTAGCAATTCAAAAAATTTCTTAAGAAAAGGGGAATGGGCATTTTTTATTTTAAGGGCAAGTTTTAGAAAAAAACCCTATAGGTTCTTCATAGTTCGTAGGTACATTTTACTATGTAATACCGCAGGATTTTTAACTCGTTGTATATACATACATTATATATTTAACACAAACCCTATCAATGTATGTATGGTGTTTAAGAAAAAAATATAAATCCAACATACAATGATACATACATAATTTAAATATGAATTAAAATTTTAAAGTCAGTTGTGAATATACTTCAAACAATGGTAAAGTCTATTGGACATATTGGAACTATTTTGTATTGTTTCAGGCTCCAAACTAGCAATGCAAAAAAATGAATTTATAATGACTTGCCCGAACCCTCAACCACCTTGGATCCCTAGTGAATAACATGAAGTGAAGCATGGAATTATCACGAGATACCTAGGCATCCCCTTTGGCATTGGAGTCTCGCTTAAAGAGATGTGATATGGATTCTTACATAATTTTTTTTTTTAAACTTTTGAATTGGACAAATAAGTTGCAAACAAAATTCTTTTGGCAAGTCATGTATACATATCTTCTTCTTAGCTGCCCTTTAAAACATGTTATAACTAGCCAACTCAGCTTATCAGAAACTTTCTTTGGGCTAAATGGGGTAATAAAAAGGTATGTTTGTTACTTTGTAGATTCAATGCATCCAACAAAAGAGAAAAGAGGATTGAGGATTATAGACCCCCATACTCAGGGCATTTGTCTCATAAAAAAATGGATTGTGAAAGCCTTGGATGTTGATGCTCCTTGAAAATATCTTGTGCATCACCACATTCAAACAACCACTGCTAGTCACACTTGGGACTTGGTCAACTGGAAAGATAAAATTCTTCTTGCCCCTTACTTTAAAACACACGGTTATGCCCCCCTTAACTCCATTTGGAAAGTGTGTCAAATGACATCCATAAAATTAACTTGGTATGATCAAAACTTGAGTCATGGTTTGAGTTTCACTTTCTCTTCCATTTGGTAGAACTGTTTGGTCCAATAAGACAATAATTTGGCTATTATCAAAAATTTCAAGGAAAAACATCTTCTTAAAAAGACATTCAAGTATTTCAAGATTTATGGGACCCTTTAAAGTTTGATTAGAAAACATGGTAGCAACTTAAATCTCAGTTTAGACTTCCTCATCTTATAAGACCCCAATCTAAAAAATCAAGCAATTAGTTAAATCTGAGTTGTTGCAACTCCTATCTACACCATGTTGTGATGATTTCCTTAATGATTGGAAATGGTCCAATAAATTTTTTTTTAGAAATTTCCCTCTCAGATCTATATATAAACAACTCCTTCCATCCATCCCCTTATCCTGCAGGCTTAACCTCAAATGACATTGCAAACTCAATCAATCAAGGTGGAACAATTTAAGCTCCTTAATCTGGAAGTCTAAAGTTGACACACAAACTTAGTTGATTGTTTGGAAAATTCTCCACATTAAAGTCCCTATTGGTGATTGGCTCTCCTTCATCTCTCCTTCTCCAGCTTGCCCATTTTGCTCCAAAAAAGAGACTATCAAACATGCTTTTTAGTTTTGCTCCCATGCTTAAAATATCTGGAACTTTCTCTTCTCCAACTTCTCAGTGCTTTTTTCTTAGACTTGGTCCTGGAGAACTATTCTTCTTAGTCTCTCCTCATCTCACATTATTCTGACTCAAACCTTCAAACACATCATTCTTGTTGTCATAGATCCTAAACATATTTGATCCAGGAGGATCCAAAAACCTTAGAAATTTCATAGTCTCAAAATCAAACAAAAGTGGTCTCAAATTGAAGAGCTTGCTAACATGGTCCCGATGCAACTTGAATCACATCAAAAGGAGATCGTATGCGAGAGATATGCTCGACCAAATTTGGTCAATGCATGGTCAAAGATGGTTAAATAGAAAAATTGATGATCATGGAACATTTCTCTACTAGTTCCATCACATAGAGCTCAACGAGAGCTTTTCAAAGCATTTTGAACGAACCAAATCTGAGTCCGTATGTGAAAGTTATGACTGGTTAAAGTTTTGGTCAAACTTAGTCAAAATGATGACGTGTCGTCACGAAAGCTCGACACTTGGCAGGACAGTGGCATATGACGTGGCAAGAGTAGTGAGTTGGTATAAATATGGATTAAACCATAATTATTAAAGGAAAAAAAAATGTATGGTTTAAAAAAATAAAATAAGGAGGATTTTGTGGGATTTGATCCCTTAACCAATGCCTTAAAATCCTCTTGCCATACCATTTTTCATGATAAAAGGAAAATCCCTCCGTATACATAAATCTTTAAATAAGATTTAATTCCCCTAAATATAATTTCAACCTTAAAATATAAACTATACCCCTAAAAATGAATAATGCCAAAAAACAAATAAACCAAATGTAAGTTGTAAAGCCCCAGGAACATGAAAATAGAGGGCTACGACAAAATTGAAGGTTATTTTTGTTAAAGGGGGGTTATAAACGAATTGTAAAAGAGGGCATTTTGTTAAAAGGGAGTTATTTTGTTTAAGAGGGTTATTGTTTTATTTGTTCATGGGGAGTTATTTATTAAATATGGAGGTTACACCCCATATAACATATTCTTATGTATAAAAAGGGGGTGTAGATTCTTAATTTTTCAACCAAGTGATGTGAAAACTTTAGAGGGATTTTTGAAGGTTATTTCTCGACAATAAATTCTCTTGAAGAGAATTAGTCATATAGGAGGATTATTCAAGCACGAAGATAGATTGTTTTTGTAATACTTTTCTATGTAATTGGGTTAAGAGGAAATTGAAGCCGAACTTGAGAAAGGAAGAGTATGCCAGTGTCTTCAGGTGTAAAAGTAGAGACCGTGAGAGATTTTATTATAGGAATAAATCTTGGGTGATGTACAAAAGTCATAATTTCTTGGCATCATTAATAAAGTGGTTCCTTGTTCAGAAGTGGACCCAGAGACATAGCTCAAATTGAACGAACTCCATCATCAAGCTCGTGATCTCTCTTCTTCTCTTTTTTCTTATAATTCTCTTCAGTATTTGTTTCTTGAGTTTCTAATTATGATATTTAAGTAATTAGTTTATGTTTTATTAATTTTGGATACGAACAAGTGAATGCTAATTTTCGTAATTTCAACGGTTAAAATACATGATCACACAATTTTGTTGGATTGGGAAAAATATGTGATTAGGAGTTAAGTGCATATTATTTGTAGAATTCTAACATTAGATCAAGTGGTATCAGAGCAATTTAACAAGAAAATTGCAAGTTGTGAATGTTAAATAGGTTGAAATTGAAGCAAGGAGAAGGTACACTTGAAGAATTTAATCCAGAGATCGAAAATGAAAGACCTTTCCACCAAAGATGTTAGAGATTGTAACTGAGCATGAAGCTCCAAAGCTCAATCCGAAATATTTTCAATGAGCTTTCCTCGAGATGAAGTCAATGGTGAAATTTCTTTTCTGAGAGAGTCAAAAAAAAAAGAGGAAAAAGGAAAGGAAGGCTAGGAAGAAGGAGGAAGTAAATCCTCATTGAAAGAAGAAAAAGGTAAAGGAGTAGGAGGTGGTGGTGACCCTCCTGAACCTCCATCCATGTCCTCTTCATCTTCTTCATCCTCTTCATCCTCTTCTTCTTCTTTGTCTAACTCTTCTAAGAAGAAATGACCTATACAGTCTAGATCTAATACACCTTTGTTGAAACTTGATGTTAATTTTGATTTTCCAACCTACAATGGAGAATTGGATGCAGAGAAACTCAACAATTAGATCAAAAAAGTTGAAGTTTATTGTAGGGTACAAAAGTTCACTAATGATGCTTCAAAGATCCAGTTAGCGACTCTTTTCCTAGGAGGCACAACACTAATTTGGTGGGAGAGCAAGACTCAAGAATATATTAGCCGATATGGTAAAATCATTTCTTCTTGGTTTGAGTTTACAGCTACACTTAAAAAACAATTTTATCCATTAGGTCACATGAAAAAAGCAATGATGAATTGGCAATCATTAAGGCAAGAGAAAGGACAAAGTGTGCAAGAATATACATAGGATTTTAGGAAGAGGGCTTTAATTTTGGGTATTCCATTGTACACACAAGAAACTTTGTTAAAATACATAGGTGGATTACATGAGAGTTTGAAACATACCATACTTATGTTTAATCCAACTAACATTGATGATGATGGTGTGCAAGCTATCCATTTGGAAACAAGCTCGAGGAATAGCCACGTCAACCTCTTCATGGAATCTAGTAAGCACAAAGAGAGCAAGAAAGGGAAGGAGAAAATGTAGTAGACAACTTCTGTAAAGAAAGAAGAGGAAAAGGCTTATTGCTCGCACTGCAAAAAGGAAGGCACTATTGTATTTGACTACAAATTCCAACAAATGTTTGGTGACATATCGACAAAATATTGTTGACTTACCAATGCAACACTGATTTAAATTTTGTCACTTTAATGACCAATTTTTATACGTCAAAACCATGACCCATCATCATCGGTCAGTGCCACGAAAAATTTGGCAGTGCCCGTCGCAAAATCAACGTAACTTAGTCCATTTATCAATGCAAAAAATCACAAAATGTTGTAGAACGCCCATTTGAAATCGTCGTAAAAACACCAAACATTCGTCCATTTTCTAACGAGGTGGAGCAAACCGTCATTTCCATTATGATGAAAACTACGTCGCGTGTACAACAACCTCGTCGCAAATTTTTGTGGTTCGTTGGGCTATGTTCATCGAAATTGCAATGAAACCCTGCATTTTTTTTTATAAAATTATTCATTCAAACATCTTCCCTCCCTAACACGGTTATATGTATTTGTTTTGTTCTTTGCATGAATAATGTGGCCATTGTATCTTTCAATATAAGTCACTCCGACAAGTATTTGTCTTTCCTTGCATCCTTTATTGGTGTAGCTTATCTGATGTAATCCTATTGGAGAGACTTTGTTCTATCGGACCCAAAGTTATTCATTTCTTCCGATGGTGATGGATCTCTAGCAAAATATGTCTGTGCTTTCTCATATGACACCTAGGCGAATAAAAATAACAATTAAACCAAAACCAAAAACCAAACTAGCAACATATAATACATAGCTGTATTAATTCTATCCAATGAAATTATTTTATCATCAGTGCATGAAGCACATGACAAGTGATTACTAGGAGCAATCCATCCACTCACTTATTCCATTGGTCACTAAATAAGAGAATCATCTATAAAATTGCTACCCAGATTGAAAGGTGCCTCTCATATGGATCAAATGGCATGTAAGCAACTAGAGATGATTATTGGGAGCAACTACAGAATCAATAACCTACCAAACAATGGCATGGCATCATCACTAACTACTCATCACATAGTGAATTGTGGATGATTTTAGCATTAACCACATAATTACAATATATGTATGTTTAATGATTTAATATCAGCTGGGTTATAAGGCTCTCTCCTAGACCCCTCATACCTAAACCTAGTTTGAACCACGTACCAGTCTCAAGCCAATTCTTGTGTTGAAATGGTTGGGCTCTTCTCTTTTGTTTCTGCGCTACATGAGTACATCCCAATTTTGTCTAATCCAAACTCGTATATCCCCAGACGCGGGATCCATCTGTGGATAGCTTCCCCTACAAAATTTGTCATCCAGGGTAACATATGAGATGTGCTAAAAAGTAAAATAAGTACAAAGGGTAACATATTGAAGCAAAGAGAACTAATGAAAATCGCATAAGCTTAAAAGTGCAGCATAATGAAATATTGAAAAGTGCATTACCTTATTGAGCTTCTCTTAGTTTCGAGAATATTTTAATATTCTCTACTTAACAGGGCCAACCACGTGACTATGGAAGCTCATTTGGCCCCTACCACCCCCCCTCACATCACTCTCAATTCCCCATACCCGATCATATAACATTAATCATTCATTCATCCATTAATAACATATAACATTCTTTCATTAACATATTCACATTCATTCATTAACATATAACATTCATTCTTTTATTTTTTACATATTATCAAAAATATGGTTGTCAAAAATATCAGTTTTTAACATTCATTAACATATTATCAAAATATATGGTTGTCATAATATGATTACAATCACTTTTTTTTTGTTTCTTTTTTGCAGCTAAAAAAGAAGTGGAGTATCATTTTCTAAATCATCTATCTCCCCTTCAATTGTTCTTCCCTATGCTCATGATCTTAATGTATGCCTAGTCATGTACTCACGGCATGGAGGGGGGGTCTGTTGAAATAACAAAGAAATGTTAAATTGATATGTTTTATTATTATTTTTTACAATTATTTCATTAAGTAAAAGAACATTAGAGTGGTTCTCTTTACCTGATGGGGCCACATCATGTTCCTGATCTTGTTTTATAGCCTCATGCTCAACATGTTGAACACCCTTTAAATCCTCTGGAGTTGAAACACAAAAGGTTACATTAATTAATACACCAATTGCAATTAAATATGTTTAAAAGAACATTAGATTGGCCCTCTTTACCTGATGGGGCCACATCGTGTTCCTGATATTGTCTAGCCTGATCATGCTCAACATGTTGATCATGCTCTACATGCTCTAAAGTTGAAACATAAAAGGTTACATTAATTAATACACCAATTGCAATTAAAGATATTTAATTGTTTTAATCCTTGCTGCGTTTTCTATAGCACATGAATACATCCAGTATCAGGATGCACACCATGACCTTCATTTGCAGGTTGTGCTCCACCCTCACCAAGCTGCATTCCAATTTCATGTGTAGTATTATCATTGCTTGCCTATTTAAAACAAATAGGCACATAATTAATTTATGGTGGAAATTAATATTGAATAGATTGCACAATTATTCAATTTTAAATAAACTTCATTGAGTTTATTTACCCGTGTGTCGGATGCAGCAGAAGCTTGTGTTTTCCCAATCAAGAGTCTTAGGCATTTAGCTATGGCTACATAGCCTTGCTGGAAGGTAATCTTCAGGTCCTCTTTTGTGGGAACTCTGTTGAATTCAAAGCCATGCATTTTTGCATAAGATCATGAATTTTGCTTCTATGGTGTGATAAAACCAAAATTGTTTTCAATTTATTATTTGGATGCAATATTTCATTTATTGATACTTACAATTCATGTGGCTAATTTCATATAACCACCAGAGCCAAGTTTGTGTTGCCCGTGTTTTTCTAGTCTTGCCTTTGTTGCCTTCGATGTGTCAAGAAGCCTATGAAAAGTTTAAAATATGTTAGATTATGTAAAAAGAAAGAGTAATCAGTATATAATTATATTTTTTATAGTATCACATACCTTCCTTGGCCCGATGGTATCTTTCCTTTTTTCTTTTCAGCCTTCTCCTTTCTATCCGACACCAGGTCCTTCCACTCCCTCTCTAGAATCATGGGGGGACGCTTGTACTTTTTTTCTTCTCTAAATGTGACCTATATTGGTCCCTCACATACTTTATATAGGTACCAATTTTCTTAAGGACCTTGGTTTGGTTGAATGTGTTATTACCGAATAACACAACTAAACGGTTAATGAGCTCATCTTTTAAATCTTGATTTGGGCATTCCACTGTGTACGTATGGTGGGCCTGAAGATCTCCAATGTAATATCATTTAGATGTTTATAAAAAAATAATTTCCTGCAAAATGATCATGGGATCATTAGTCTAAAAAGAGTGATCAATAAGTAAATTTCAATTGGATTATATATAATAATAATTAAAACATTTTAAAGTACCTGGGACCTTCTCTATCTTTATGGGAACAAAATCCTCGGTCACCATAAATGTGACTAGCAATGTTCTCGTACTAGTAATATAGGAAGATCCAAGAAATGATGCTAAAACATCACCAATACTAGTGGCATCTACATCCCAAGGTACATGCCCCGACGCATGTTCTGGCATGTGTTCACTGCCAGAGGGTGCACTACCTGATGCCTACATGCTATTTGTTGCCGACATTTCAGTCAACAATATAGGCATGGCTGATGGGGTCAAATGATGTGATGTATGCGCAGGAAGATCAGGATCAACACTTGTACCAACCCCTACTCCCAAGGTAGCACCTACAGTACCTTGATCATGGCCAGCAACATCATGAGGATGCAAAAAATCCTATAAAAACAACACATATTTTAGTTCATGACATAAAAGAGTACAAAATATAAAACCAATAATGAACTTATGTTATAATTATAGATCTCATGATAGATTACTTGCAAGTTTCATGCTCTCTCAGTCAATATTTTAACCCTTTCTCTTATCTCATCTATTTGAGGCACTATGAATAACAACTAAAGGATTTCTTCATTGCATTTTTTTTGGGTCTTCCTTATCATATCCAGAGGGTTTGTGGAATATGCGATGTCATCATTGCATAATAGTGACTGCACCTCCCTAAGGATGCTCTCCTCTACTGTTGTTGCCTTTCCCCAATCATCTGACTGCGACAAGAATATTAAAAACATTATCAAAATTAACCCAATAAACTTATGAAAAAAACATAATAATAAAGCATTTTGCTCGTATCTAATTTGTACAATTACAATGAGGTAAACCTATCGAGTAGAAGCACCTAAAGATGCATCGTGATCTATGCTCTAGGCCAAAGCCTCCCCCCTACGATCAGTGTCCCGCTGTGACAAAAATTAAATATAAAAAAATATTACCCAAATGAAACCAATAGACTTATGAAAAAAAGCATAATAATAAAATGGTATATTGGAGTCATTAATTGGAGGTTGGGTAAAATGGTAAATAGTATGTACCACCCCCATAGTAACTGTGTTTGTATTTATGCAATTCAAATTGTAATCGATTAGCAACTCTTCCCCTACAGTTATTGATTTTATCGCACATACAAATACATGGTTTCCTTCACGCACCTCGAATATGCATTTGGGTTGCTTATTTGTTGACCCAGGTCGTGTACTGTTTAGAAACCTTGCAATATTCCCTGATGCTTTTGGCCTTTCGTCAATGTACATAGCCACTCCTTTATTTTGATCCTTATCTTTAAGCTATATATAATTTGCTGATAGTGCATACCTACGCATGCATCATGTATATCGAACTAGCTGCATCCAATATTTGTAACTATAATAGGGTTCGATATACTCCATCAATTCAATAACTTTGTCATAATAGACCTTTATGTTATCCATGCAAAATAGGCCCAAACCATGTAATGACGATGGTGCTATGCGATATATCCTCTTGTTGACACAAAAATTAGTGTTTATTGGAGGAAGTTCCTTGGGTACCCATTGTTTCCGTAGATGTTTGTACCTCAAGGGCACCTCGATGTTTCCTATTCTCTCATCATCATAAGAACATGACCCCCCTTTAGCAAGAAAAAATTCTATGTGTTTACAAAATTTTCTTCTAATCTTTTGGCCTCTAGTTGATCTCCCTCTTTTAGACCTACTACATGTCTCGCTTTCCTCTTCTCTTCCTAAATTTCCCTCGCTCAAGGAAGATAGATCTGAAAAATACCTATTTGGTGGTACCTGGACTCATAAGGATGTTGGATGAAGTTCTTTCATGGTGATGTGATCCCAAGGTATGGGGTTGGAGGATTAAAAACCAAGGTTGTCACTACTAGTCAAATGTATGTGGAGGTAACAATAGTTGTGAATGTATCAATAAACCTTGTAAGGGTCTGATGATAAAAGATCACTTGGTAAGCATGGGAATGGTTTGTAGGGTCACCAACCTTGTGTTTTGAAGCCTTGGGTTTTGGGAACATCTAGAGGAGTCATTGTCTTGTTTCTTGGAGGTTGATTGGGTTAGTTGGTGGAAGGTTGCTATTAATTTTTATACCTGTCTATGAAATTTTTTGGACCACCTTTCTCGAAGACTATTCTCTGAGGTAGTACTGGTGTCTGGTTAGTTAGTCTATGAAAATTTTTGGACCACCTTTGATGTGAAATAGCCCCTCATGCAACCATCCTTTCAGTCTATTTCTAAATGGACAAACCCCTTGCCTTTAATGATTAAGCTCCACATGTTTCTACCCCTATGGTTTTTTGGGTCTCCCAAATAAAATAATAAAAGATGGGCCCTACTCAGAAGAACCCCAAAATGTATCGACGTTTCTTTCTTTCTTAAGAATCCAGTTAAAGAGGCTAATTGAGTCCCTTCCTATCCAACATTCCTTCACCATTTTCTAGACACCCACAACATCTTCGAACCATTTATACTCTTCTGGAACTTGAAAAAAAAAATTCCACTTTCATTAGTGTTCTCTTTCAGGATTTCCCTAGTACTGGCATTTGTACTGTTCTTTTGGAGGTTTGGTTGAGTCAGTGAAATATTCAGAAGTTTTTTAATGGCTCCTTGTCTTTTTTTTATCTCTTGTACGAGTGCAAGAGCATCTTGGCATAATTAGGCCTCTATGAAGGAATTTTTTGAATTTTGATTCAATGTTATTGTTCCTACTTTGTAATTCATGTTATTAGAGTCATGTTTCATATATTTGAGGTCATGTTGAGGTCATTTGGTGTTTATTAAGTCCAAAAGTGCAAAAATGAAAACAATGTAAAAAGTTGTCAACTTAATCAAAAAGGCAATATTAAGAGATGAAGAGTCATTAGGGTCGGTTAGAGGTAGTTAGAAGGCTAAAAGTCAGTTTTTTTCCTTTAAAAAGGCTATTGTATCTTTTCAAACTTCGAGGGTGGTTGAATAGAGAATAAGTTCAAGGAAAATCTCTTATTTTTAATCATTTTTCTTCATAAATCTTGCATTTCTAGGCATTGTAGGAATTGTACGACCTTGAAGGCATGGTAGAATGGTTGGATATGGTAATAGTCTCAATCACCTTCCCGTTACATCAAATTTCATGCATTTTGGTTAATATTTGTGTGAGTTATTATGGATTTACTTTAGATTGCTAAAACCCTCAGTTAGGGTAAGCAGAGACAAAAATAATTATGTTTCTCCTTTATTAATTGGTGGAATCTTCTAGTTTCTTGTGAGATTATCCTACTATGAATTTTCTTTCATGTTTCAGTAGATTTAGGGAAAAATAATAAAGATAAGATGTGAGGGAATTAAGTTTCTTAACTGAAAAACTGTGTGTATAGTCTGTGAATAGAGTAATTATGAATGTTAAGCCCTTAGGGTTTTGTGAAAATACTTTGTAAACAAACTTTGATGCTTTGAAGAGCATATACTAGTCAAACTAAACATGGCCCAAGCATTGGACAAGTGTACTTTGGTCAGGAGTTAGTAAAGCAACAAACCCTTATGCAAATCAGGCCTAATTGGGGCTAAATCTGTCTGAGACAACAATATTTGAAGCTTGTGTTGTAAAAGTTTTGATACCCGTTTTGAATATGTTTTAGATCTGCAAGGAGGGAATTGAAAAGTGTGGACAGACTTGTGTAATATTTCTTAGATTGTGAATGAGGCCCTGACAAATAGGTTGGAAAACCTACAAGCGTTGCAAATAGGGTATGAAGGAACCAGTGACAGTAAGAACTTTAAGGGATTTTGATGATTAAGTGTGAGTTCTTGGTTGTTTTGGTTAAGAGATTACCAAGGTATAATTTTATCTCATTTGATATAAGGTTTGGTGTAACAATGAAGTTAAAAAGTCCATTGCTTTGACTAATCTGTCTAATAATAGCCCTATTTTGGAGACTAAAATGAAAGTACAGTATATGATTTTATTAAATTGTCAAGAATAAAGGATGGGAGATGGTTTACATTTGTTTGAAGTGAAATGGAATGGAAATTGTGTGGTCTATATTAGCCTAAATATTGTTTTAGGTCATATTACTTTATGTTCAGTTGAAATTGTGAAGTTTAGGACAAACATAAAGAGAGTTAATGGTAAAATGAAAGGGCAGATTGGGTAATTGTTTGTTTTGATCAAGATGAAGTTGACTAAGGTGTTTTAAGGTCTGGTAATGGTTTGGAACTCTAAAGAAAAATTTGAGTGTTTGTGTTGAGTTTTGTGAAGGGAAATATAGTTGAATAAGTGTGTCAAAAGAAGGAAAGTTCAAGATTGTTTGTGACTTGTCAAATGAGATTGTGTGAGTTTGTTTCCTTCCTCTGACTCTACATCATTTACTTCTATACGCTCTCTTATGGACAAGCACTAGGCATTTTTCATTGCACTCACAGACTATGTATTGTTTTCAGTCCCTTTGATCATTTGTGGACCTCAATATGTAAATTTATTTCATCGAAGTTTAGAAATTTGAACCCTAGTGAACTTCGTGTGTTGTTATGTGATGGGAATTCCTTCCAATCTTATAGTAGAAAAAATATGCTAAGAAAGATACAAAAACTGCAGTTCACAGGCCAAAAATGGCTACCCAACTGATTGAACATCTCAAAGCTTGGTTGTTGAAACTAACTAGACACCAGTACTATGTAGTACTTGGGTTTGTCAATGGGAAATTGGCTCGAATTGACCAAAATATAGCATGTAACACCTTGATGGGAACAAACAGATTCTAAATCACTGTACTTGCAACAAGATTTCTAAATGTGGGGGAAAAATCACTTATAGTCATTGTCCCTTGGTCGATTTCCCCTTTCTAAGTGCCCTCACCTCTCGCTTTGGCTTTCCTCCTGGAAATTGGTTCCTAGTCTTCCTCCTCGACTCAATGGCCTTGCAACACTCTTCCAGTGAAGTCTCGCAACTCTCCACTCAGGGGCTGGATGCAATGGTTCTTGATGCAACTCTCTAGTTAGGGTCTCGATGCAGTATGCTATGTCATGCTCCTGCGCGCGTGGGGCAAAAATTCAAAATATATAGTTTATATATATGCTATGTAAACATATAGTTTATATACAAAATATATATGATATGTCAACATATAGTTTATTTTATTTTCTACAAAATATATTTTTTGTATGGTGGCTTGTTGAGCTTATATAGTTGGTTTTCTCTTTATAATTTTTGATGATTTATTTCCTATGACATGATTGAATATTATCTACAATCCTAGTGATTGTTAAAAAGGCTTATGATATGTGATGTTTAATCATGATGGATGTCAAAGAATCAGTGATTGAAATACTACTTGACTAAAGATTGAGCTATCTAATATTTTGTCATTTAAACATCATGGAAGAAATTCTTGCAATTAATGTCTTATTAATGTAGCCTACAAGGTTTCTTTTCCTAGTTTTTTTTGTCCTATTCTTGTTATGACTTATTTTTTACATTGGTCTATTACAGTAATGGGGAGCATATCTAGTGAATCGATTCTTCCAGTCTCTTTGATTCTTATCCTTGTGCATAATGAGTTTTCTTCTATCCTATGATTCATTGATTGTTGGTTTAAAACACTCATTACAACTAACATGGGTATGAATTATGATGTGGGTGTGAGAAGGGATTGTTGAATATGAAGGAATGGTTTAGGAAAGTACTCCTTAATCCAAATGAGTCATTTTCTTGTCATGGAATGTGTTAAAAGACTTTAAAACTAATATATTCAATCTAGTTAATATTGAAACATCTAAAGCATGCCAAAGGCACTTCAGAGATATGCTATGGCATAAAGAAGATTGTTAAGGTGATGTCAAGTCTTGATCCATTAGGGTAGGAAAACATAGATGCATTGGTACAAAAGGTTCCATTCAACTTGGAGGAAATGGATAATTACCTAAGGGGCTAATGTGAGATTGGACCAAGTTTATATTATGATACAAATAGCTTGGGAAAAGGGATGATGAAATGGTTAAGTATGGGAAATTGTAGAGATAAATATAACACCAAGGGAAGAACACTAGAACTAATTTTAGCACTATGGATTAATCCAAGACTCAAAATTCCACTAAGAGGCATCCCTTACCTCTTAAATTAATTCCATAGGTGGGTTTATCCTCCAATATAGTGCCATTGGTTAGCTTATCATGTGAACTTTGCTATAAGTAGGATTACCATACACTTTCATAACATGCATGTGTGGTTTCAAAAGGTTTATACGTTCTTGTGAATTTGAAAGAAAGGCATGTTTTGACTTTTCCAATAGGTGTTAGGGGTTAATTTGACTTGGTTTTAGCATTAGAGTGACAAACCTTGTGGTTTAGGTTCCATAAACAAAATATACTCATTTTTTTAGCTTCCTATTATCATCTTTATATTCAATGATCTTTTTAAAGATCATCTAAATATTCATTGCTAATGAAAATGCAAAAACTGATGTGTAATAGATCCAAGGTGAGGCTCAGAGAGCCTCATCTTTTGAAACCATTAACCAAAGAAATGCTAAGAACAATATATGAAAGAGACGAAGAATAAGGAAACTTGTATTATTAGGAAGGACCAGATTCCTTTATATAGCATGACCTCATGTTTGAGTCTCGAAACCCTCCCATATCGTCAACGCATGCGTCTAGGCTAACCATGTCAAGTTTCACTCCATACAAGCACAAATTGAAAAAAATTCAATGTAGGCCCCATTCACATGTCACTATGCGGGGTCAACATGAGGAAACACTATTTTTTTGGGAATGAAATAACCAAAGATATGATCAAATAATATCTAATCATAAATAGTCATAGACTAATTAGGATTTGATCATATGGAAATTTCTAGGAGAGCTACAATAGTTGTAGCATCATGAATTAACAACATTAAAAAGTACATCATGAAGTCATGTAATGGCATAAAAATTAAAAACATCATGAATTAATTATGTAACCATATAAGTCAAATATAATTCTATCAAGAAATCAATATCAAATAGATAATATAATCACATAACTCGAACATTTCAATTTCATTGATCTTCTTCTTCATCCAACTCTTTGTTTGTATCATCCAATCCAGATTCGACATTGTAAGGATTGGTCATATCATCATCATCATCATTAATATCAGTTTCAATAATGTCATCATCCACATGGATATCATCTTCATGAACATTAACTCCTACATCATCATGATCTAGTTCCTCTTCTTTGACATCTTCGTCAGGCACATCATCAACTAATTGTTGATCCTGATCATCATCTACATCATCTTCTAGCTCTTTGGTATCTCCTTCTTCCACCAGATTATACTTTACTGGGCTTCCGCTTGGATCATGTCTAACAAAAAATGACCAACCCAGTTTACCTGGAACCTCTGAGTAAAATACCTGCTCACATTGGCTTGGAAGAACATAGGGCTCATTTCCAGCTTGCTCGATCGACCTTGTATTAACCATTGTAAATTCATTATCATGTTCAATAACAGTTCTCTAAGGATCATTTTCATTCAATCGTAGCTTGTACCATTGGAGGAAGAACATAACTAATTTGAAGGACTTAAAGTCACACTCAAGTATATCATCCAAAATCCCATAGTATTGATTTTTTGAGACTTCTCGATGTATGTCACTTCTAGATAAAACATTAGTCACCTAAAAGACTGCAGTTATCCCAGAATCGCAAGTTTTCTTCATGTCATCCACTTTTTGATTCAAAATTTATGACCATTACACCACATAGCCTTGTGGTGTTTCACCTGCAATATGTCAAACATGTAAAAATTAATGCATTGTTAGTGATAAACATATTTATTCTTGGCCGAATGTATGCAAAGAAAAAAAAACTCAACATATATATACATCAATATAATTGAAAATAATTAAATAATATGGGTCATTAATATATGTATATGTACCTGTTTATCTCTTAAACCATATGCTAAATCAATTTCCTTTGGTATAACATTGGAATCTCCATTACAATGAGTTTCTTTAACCAATGAAGCCACACCTTCCCATGTTAATGTGCAACCAGATTGTTGACTTCATTCAATCCATACCATCATCCAATCAAGATTGTTTGCAACGTAAAAATGTAGTGCATCCCACTCTCGACCAACTGTATAAAAAAAAAAAAAGAAATTCACAAACGACGTATAATTAGTTAATTACCACGGTATACGACCTTAATTTATAATTGATGTACCTAAAAACCTAACATCCCACTACCAATGATCTTATTATCTTTTGTTGTTGGATGAATTCAAATTAAAGGAGTATGCACAAAGAATGAATTATGACCCTGAAGGGTACATACACTCTTGTAAGAAAAATCAAAACCTTAGTGGATACACCCATGTTCCTATACCGGGGGAAGATGTGTTTAAGAACAAAGAAGACAAAGAAGAGGAGGAGGTTATAGAAAATTTCATGGAGTTAGAGAAAAAAAGCAAAGGTTGCAATAAATTCATGATTCATTTGAAGAAGAATCTGTGGGAGAAAATGAAGCACAATCACAACAGAGAAAAGTCTCTTAGATGATGAATGATGAATATGAAGAACTCCCTGACAGGGACTTACAAGTAGCCAAGGAATTGTGTGTAGATGAAGATGATAGGCTTATAGCCTATGAATCCTTTATTTCTGATAATGAGTTTATCAAGTCAAGAGAATTTAAATCTTTTTTATATAATTAAAAAGGAAAAAGGTTGAGGGAATCCATCCCAAATATTACCCCTGAAAATGAACATCAATTGATGAAAAGATTGAAAGATGATATAGAAAGTGAAGTGCAGAACATGACCCCTGAAAGGGGTAGACAATTGTTACTTGAAGCTGGTGTAATAGTATTTCCTAGTTGGGACCTAAGTGCCTCTTTAATTTTTTATAGTTTTTTGCATAATAAGGAAGGAGAATACAATTTAAACATAGAGGGTGTGAAGGGAATTTACATAGGATCAAGATTCAATCTTAATGAAAATTCAATGTTGATATGGGCACTATACCTACCTCACAAAAGGCCAAAGATCATCGATATCGAAAAAGCCTTTAGACACATGATGAAGATTAAATTTGGGGAAACTGACCCTGTGGCTTCAACAGACATGGGCATAAGCATTGCCAAGTTCAACAAGGCACAAACAATACAGTTGATGAAAGAAATAAATTATTACAAAATGAAAAGTGAAAAATTAGATTTGGAAATTACTGCCATGAAAGATGCTAGAATGAGGATCACCTCTGGAATTGATACAAAGATGCAAAGTGAATATGAGTAGTTGCAAGAAGAAAATCAACAACTAGTAGAAAAGATGAAGGACCTTCAGTTTAACACTGTGGCAACGATGTTGCACAAGAGATTTACAAACCTGAAGATATGCCTTGATGATTTTTGGCATGTTCACAAAAAGAACTATGAAACCATTCTTGAGCATGGGAGAGTGAAAAATAGATTGGGTACTAAGAGACATGATATGCAACTACATGAGGGATCTGACACCAATTCCATCTCGTCCATTGACACAATCATGAGAAAGCATGACAAATATGATGAAGACAAGTACACTTAGACAACACAGGGTTTGATGATACTATGAAGTTGGGATTACCCAAATTATGTGATAAGAACGGGTTTCTGAAGGAACAAGATGATTGGATGGATGAATGCAATAGGATACTTCAGGAAGTATCGGATATAGTCAAAGTAGAAGGGCTATTGCTGGATGGAGCATGCAAACATATGGAATTGATGATAAAACTTGAATATGAAGCCCAAAATACAGTGCGTGATGCAGATACCCATACCTTGGAGGAGTATAAAAAAATATCTCAATGGCTAATTCAATGTTAGGAGAAGATTAAATTGTTTTATAAGTTTAATTAAGATCAGTAGTTTAATTATTTTCCAAAAGACAATCCAAAGAGGCACCTTTGTTGGGTCTATTGGAACTGTAAAATTTTGAAAAAACTACATTCATAAATCCCTCATAGAAAACCAAATATTGATGTAATTTCCTGTGATCACAACCAAATTTGATCCCCAAAAAATTCTCTAAGTAAAACCATTTTTATCCATATCAGCAAGAGTTGGTGTAGATCTCCTCGATCTCTAAGCCACTATTTTCCAATGATGGTGTTTTCAGCATATCGACAGGAAATCCAAGTTGTCATATCGATCAAAGTGCCTAGGCGAATACATTTTGGGTAGACACAACTCATAGTTTCACCAATGCAGGGGATCATCGGAAAGACAAATGATATCAACATGAGATCTATCATTTAGAATGAGCTTATGAGTTTTGTTGATGAAATATATCGGCGAGACATTTATCCTCTCACATCGATGATACAAAGGAAACTGCTCATCAGAAAGACAAGCATCATCAGAGTGAAACCAACAAGTCATGCCAAGCAATTATGTCTTACCGGTGAATTACCATCGGTAAGAAGTTCATCGTGTCTCACTGATTAGGCACAGAGAAGCATATCGGCAAAACAAGAAGCTATCAATGTAAATTCAAAAGGTTCTCCTAACACTCCATGTCACACCGATGATATTAGAGAGATTCTTGGAAACATATTCAAGATCAAAGGAATGAACATCGAGGAGACTCGTAGCGTCATAGAAACTACAAAATTTCTTAGTGAAGCATGAACTCTTGCCGATGAAGATGAAAATAGATCAAAAGTTCATCAGAGTGAATTTTGGCGACATTTACAAAGATTGAGAGGATAAATTGTGTATCGGTGAGAAAGATATCATGTTTCTCTGACCAATAGGTTGTTTGGTGAACGTTGGAAAAAACCAAATATAAAGAATCGCCCAAAATTCAAATTGTCTTGTCGATATAGGGTACTTGATGTGACAGTGAGAATTTCAAAAAGATTGTGAACTTGTGCTCAAAGTTGAAACATTAATGGTGACACGAACGCAAAGAGATAGTTGATTTATTGAATTGAATAGCAATAATTGAAGAAGTTATTGAGTGGAATTCACAGCGGAAGAAACAAGAGGAAGGATGAAGAACTAGAGAACCTTGCGACCGAAGGATTTCAAACATAATTTGTGAGTTTTCTGCAATTTCGTTTTCTAATTTTGTCATTTTAAAAAAGGGTATAATGGAGGGAACGAGCTTAGGGAAAAAAAAAAGCAAAAAATAAAGTGAGAGTAGTCACCCCAAGAGTAAAAAATAGAAAATTGAAGTTGAAAATGAACCAGGAGTAGTCGAAAGAAAATTGAACCAGGACCTAATTGATCAATTGCCCGACTCTGGATCTAGGGCCAAGTGCTCCACGTAGCTTAGGGCAGATGTAGAAAAGTTAGAAGATAGGTGCAAACACATAGGAGATACATGGACCCTAGTTAGGGGACATGAGTTATTCATCTTCCATTACCACCAAAGGAATTGGTATGAACTAGTGTGTAACCCCTAGAAATTTAACCTAGGAAAGTTGGTCTGTCCAAATGTGTTTGTAGATGTGGAATTGATAAAAGTGTTAGTTTCCAGTTATGACCCCAAGCTAAAAGCTCTTTGTTACCCTTCTGGAAAACCATTCATACACATATCATAGGTTGCAATCTCTGAGGTTTTCAATTTAGGAGTGTGTGACGAGAAAATTGTGTATGAGGACCTAGATAGAGAATTCTGGAGATTGGATACTGTGTACAAGGGTTGGAGGCTACCACTGCATAGATGTAAGAAGGAAGGCAATGCGACCCCATTAGATGATGGTGATGGTCCCCCGTTTCATGTCGACCTATTTGAACCATACTTGAAGTACACCTATTTCTCAGTGTGCCAAGTACTAGGGGTGGATGCCCTTGAATACATGTCAGTTATGCCGATGGTGATAGAAATTCCATAACTCTCGACCTTTTTATTATGTCCAATTCCATAACTCTTGAACTTTTGATTATTCCACACATATTTTCAATGAACTCGATGCAAGATTGATGGCATTAAGGAATGGCTCCCCTGTTTTTCATTTGAGGCATTATTCAATCCTGATGCATATGATTCTTTACTATGAGCAAGAATTGAAGATGTGGCCTGATAAGCTAAGGGTTTCACAATTTGATAAAGAGGGGGGTTGTTGCTGGTACAACTTTGGACTTCTATTTGGGACAATAGTTTTGACAATTCATGCTTCATACATTTTGAAGAATATTTTGTGAAGCCATTGTATAAATTGTACAATCACCCTTGTGAATATTCGTTGTTTGATGAGATAGAAAGGTTCCTCAGACCCAAGGACTTTAATGGGCCTATTAATCACAATTGGGGAGACTGGTACTATTTGGAAGATGCAACAATGATCAGGATATATGGATTTGAGAATGTACCCTTTATTCTTCCAGAAATAGTACCTGACAAAATTTCATATCTTGAGATTGCCAGGAAATTAGATTATTCAGATTTCAGGAATTTAAGCTCTTTTGGAAAACAGGCATTTATGCCTAGCACACTTTGTTTTAGTGATTTCCCTATGTTGGAAATGGAGGGTTATGATTTGGTTTTGAATAAACTGTTGCAATATAACATGAAGAAAGGTCCACCTCGAAAAGGATTCGATCCAGAGGGGTATATCAACTTTGCAAGGGACAAAATAAAATTGGGTGGGTATGATCATATACCCTATCAATATGATGAATTGAACAGAAATTTGGAAGAGGAGGAAGCAAAAAGAGTGGTTGATGAGTACAATAGAGGATTTCCAGATGTTGGGATGCTATCTTTAGAGGAGGAAACACTTGGTGATAATAGGCCTCATAGCACAACTGACAAAATCTCCAAATCAAGAACTCAAGCTTACAAATGTCCTCCTAGGGAGATAGAAGTTGAAGAAAGTTCAAATACAAATGCAAGAAAAATTTCATATAGATCATTCCTAGTTGATGATGAATTTGTAAAAATTCTAGAGTTTAAGGATTTATTGTATAAGCAAAAAGGGAAACAAATAAGGGAATCAGTTGGTAATATAACACCAACTAATGAAGGACAGTTGTTGGGTAACCTAAAAACAAGTGTAGATAAAGAAATGGAAGATATGACTCCTGAGAGGGGGAGAAAGATGCAAGAAGATGCATGAGTCATGATTTTTCTTGGGTTAGATTTGAATTCTTCCTTAGTCTTTGATAGTTTTCTTGAAGAACAATAATGCCACATATAAGCCCAACCCTGAAGGTGTGACAAAGATATATGTAGGATCTAGGTACAATCTAGATGAAGGGTCACTCATGATTTGGGCTGTGTATCCACCTCATAGGAAATCAGTTGTGATTGATATTGAAAAGGAATTTGGGAATGTGATGACCTTAAAATTTGGAGAGGTTGATCCCATAACCACAACAGATATTGGCATTAATGTTGCTAAATTGAACAAAGCAAAGATTCAGATGTTGATAAAAGAAAAAGAAATGTATGGAATGAACAATGAAATATTGCTTAGAGAGAATGATCATTTGAAGGATATGATGGGAATAACATTAGGACCCACAAAGAAATTAACTCAAGGAGAGAGTTCTCATACAAAGGATCAATGGGTAGGATCAAATGCATATTCACAGGGCAAATTTGATGCACTCATTGCAATGATAAAGAAGAGGCAAGCTAGCTTGATGACTTGGTTGAGTAAACTTTGGGGAACACATTTGAAAAATTATGCTACAGAACGAGAACATAAGAGGATTGATGGGAGAATCCATGAGAAACTCTAAGAAATAAGTGAAAGAGATGTCTAGATAATGCAGCTATTGATATTTCCAATCATTTCATAAAGAGACACAAGGACTTTCAAGAATAATTGTAGGGGGTGAATAGGGGTTGATTGATGCCACTAAGAATGGATTACCAATGCTATTCGAAGATAAAGGAGAATTGAAGGAAAAAGACAAATGGATTAAGAAATTTGAATCAATGCTGCAAACAATTCTGGAGGCAGCTACAAGAGATAATTCAACACTAGACAGGGCTTGTGAGTAGAACGAACGGATGGTGATCATGGAGATAGCAATTCAAAATGCACTTGGAGATGTCGACACACATGCACGTCAGGATTACCTTGATCATTTGTCAAAAATCCATTTATGACTAAATAGAGCCTAACTGCTAGTTTATTATTGTTGTTATGTAATTTTTTTTTTGAAAGGATGTGTCTTTTCATAGTTTGTTATATTTATACCTATTCTATATGATCAGGGGAGGAGATAGACAAATAAAAAAAAGAATATTGTAGATAGTTTTTGTAATGATGTTTTCATCAAAAAAAATGAGATGCATGCATGAAGTTCGATGAAGTTAATGAAGATATATGAATTTGTGGCTTAGTCTTTGGTATCAACTGTCTTTGGAATTATATAGTTATTTGATTGTCTCCATTTTGATGCTTTTTTGTTGTTCAAATTGGTATATCAAGCATATATTAGTTTTTTGATACACATTTGCTATATTTGTGTGATGTGATCATTTGGTTCTTTCAAGTAAAGATTATATCCTTATAATCAATCACAGTAACTAGAAATTATTAATTGGATCAGTAAAAAGAATCAAATAATTAGGGTTGTCATCTTGTCTCAAGTAGATTTGTCAGCCATTTACTTGCACATTTGTACAAGTTGCAAACTACATTTGTGTGCTGAACATTTTGAATTATTGCCATCACAGATTACACTTTTCTAGATATTCATTATACTCCATATACCCAACGAGGCACTGGTCTTACATACTTCATTTTAGTTCATCCATTTTATATTTTACATTTGTTAACTGAGCATATTAGGATTAGCCTTGATATTGCTTATACAATCTATACCATAATAAAGATTCAATTGTCCACTCCCACTTGCCATTGTGGATAAATTGCTTGAAAAATAAACACAAATCAAGTCTGCTTCATTCATATAGGTATACCCACCTAGGTCTAGCAACACCTGAAGAGAAGAAGGTCTAAACTATTTGGCCTTGTATGTTACCCTAAAACGTACCAAGAGTCTGGCAACCTCTTGAGGCATTTTTCTTGCATTTTTGAGAGATAATAGGGTCTTCTTCTTATATATATGAAATTTAAATTGTAATATTTGATCATCAGCACTTTCTAAGATTTTAATACTTTTCAACAGTGAAAGACTTATTTTCTGGAGTAATACAATACCAATACTTTTCTATTTATGTGGGGAAGATTCTTTCATTTGGACTAGTTCTCAGTTGTTTCTTTTCAAGCAATTGAAGGCAATGTAAAATTTATTCTAATTAATCTCCATGACCATCTTATAATTACCTCTCACTTTCCTCAATCTACCTTTCCCCATTAGGTACTCCCCATCAAATTTGTTAATGGAGTTGGGATCCCAAATGCAATCTACATGGATCTTTGTTGTGAACTTAGGAAGATATTCAGTAATGTACACCATGGTCCGGTATACCATATATCCCTCCACCATAGAACCCTCAAGATGTGCTCTTTTTCTAACCAAAGCCTTCAAAAATTTCAAGTGCCTCTCAACCATCCACATTGACCTTGTGTGTATAGGTCCACACAATTCAATCTCCTCAACTTGGTGTGTATGAGGTAGTGTTCTTGTGCATTGAAAATGTCGAAGGTAGACACTTTTTGCATTTCACACATTAGATTGAGAATTTTCTCTTACAATAATTTATATATTCTTTATGGATTTCTTTAGATGATCCATCTACAAGTGATTCAAGGCACAAATATATTAACGATATTTAACAAAAATATACAATATATTACATAACAAGTAAAACAAATGGCAATTATAAGATCTATACAACGAATTGAACAAATATCGCTACTTACCTCATGTATTTTCCAAGATCATATATAACTTGCTTGACATTGTTGTCAAAGTTGTCTAGGAGAGATAGATGTAGAACGTACTACAACAATTATAAAATGATCTTTTCATTATAAAAATAGTAAACATAATACACTGAAAAGTACATGCAATATACAAATATATATAAAATATACCAGAATAATTATCTTAATGAAGGTATGTCAATCATGCATTTTCATCCCTGACCCAAATTCACCTTTCTTTGTTATGATATTGTTTATGTTCGCAACAAATCCTATGGGAAATTGAATTTTTCATATGATTTCTCTTGTAGCATTGCTTTGCTGCTCCGTTAATAACTAAGGAAGGGCACTTATATTAATTTGGTATCCATCGCTATTTAATTGAATGACATTTTTCATTGCATGATTGGCTTCCTAAATGTCACTACAAATTTTGACATTTTTTTCTTTGTCATTCCCTCCATCCAATATTTTCCATAACATTTTTGTTATATTCTTTCTGATATGCATTGTATCAAACAAATGCACAATTTGTAGCTACTCATAGTAGGGCAACCTACTAAATTGTCTGGGATAACTTTTCAGTCCTTGTGGAAGCTAGCCATTATTGCCTTGACGACCTTCATGAAGCATATAAGTTAAACAAATTAACAACGACAATAATTTTCAATTACAACATGAGTAAACAAAACACAATATAAAAATATAAATTCCAAACATATCATATATGCTAGATAAACAATTTGATCTGATGTATAACCTTGATGATTAATTCTATTATATTCCAACTTCCATAGGCAAGGTGTCATTCTTCGTGGTTTTGATATAGTCTCTTCTTTCCCATTGAAAAGATGTTTTTTAGTAGTTCGATACTTATGATTTTTGTGGAGGAAGTGCCTATACTCATCAAACACCTACTTTCCTAAACTTGTTGAACAATGAGATTTCATCTTTGGACCACAAACTAGACATGCAAATTTTCCATTTGTTTGAAGACCTGCAAGATCATATATAATTGGATTAAATATGTCAATTTTTATAATTATATATACTGAATAGATTATTTAAAAAATATGCATGATATCTACTTCATAAAGTTAAATATCGTTAAAGTGCAGTCAAACGTTATAACATACCATGAAAATGTGTTAGCCTTGGGGCATCATGAATTGTCCATACAAGCATTGCATGGAATTGAAATTGTCTTTGTCCTATTGGTCTAGAGACATCATACATAGTGACGCCATTCCATAACTTTAGTAACTCGTCGATAAAAGGATCGATATATACATTCATATCTTTAACTTGGTACTTACCTAGTTGAATGAACATAAAAATTACATAATTATTATAACCATTTTACTATAATATATATAAATTAATGTACATGACTATTAAATGAAAAAAATATAAGTCATTATGCAACAAATAAGACAAATGAGATGCTACTATGTTAAAGAAAATTGATGTAAACAAATACCTAGAACAATCATTGCCAACATTATGTGCTCCCTCTTTATTGACATCCATGGAGGAATGTTATTGTTGATAACAAAAATAGGCCACACTGAGTAAATAGATCTTAGCTCTCCAAATGGATTGATATCATTCGCTACCAATGAAAGCTTGAGATTGCAAGGTTCTTCTTTAAAGTGTGGCCATTTTTCCTCCATGTCCCTAAATGTAGAACCATCCACAGGCATTTGAAGAATGTCATCTCCACTTCTATTCCGTGCATGGTAATCCATAAATTGCACTAAGCTTTCGCACCTAAATAATCATTTCATACGTGGAATAATGGGAATATAACGAAGAACCTTGCGAGGCACCTTTTTTGTTAGTTGATCTGTTTGATATCTATTGATATGACATTCTGGGCATTCTGTTGCAAATTCATGTTGTTTATGATATATAATATGATCATTGGGACATGCATCTATTGCTTGGTACTCCATTCCAATATCTTTCATAATGGCAGATAAATCTCAGAATGAGCAAGGTAAAATATGTGATGGTGGTAACAAAAATTCAACTATCAATCTACAACAAAAAAATAATTTGTTAATATAAAGAATATTACTGGTACATATTTCATCCTTTATTTACTAGTGATGAACTAACAACAAAAATAGATGAAAAAAGATGACATATATAACATACCTTAACATCCGTGAGATTTCTATGTTGGATAAACCATTCATAACCTTCAAGTTCACCAACAAAAATACAACAGAGAGAAGAGTTGTTTGAGAGCCTTCATATAGGGGCTCGTATGCCTTCTCAAGTACAGGTAAATCATGAACATCATCAAAGTCATCTCGATCATCATGATCAGCTGCACCACTAAATGTGTCATGGATCAATGTATTTGTACCATCATCTTCAACTATGTTTTTTGGTGCATGATCATCTTCTTCCATAGGATCATTAACTTCATCTTCGATATTCACAGCTCCATGTTCCTCCGCTTGCGAAACCACATTCTTCGAGCCATGATAATTCATATCATGTGCCCTAGGGCACCCCACCTTTATAATAATGATCGACGTAAATAAACCATGATCATGATCAAGTGATTTTTTATATATGTATAAAATGTTAAAATGATATAAACATTTACAAATTCAATCAATATAAAGACATATAATGAACAACTTACCAATGGATGATAATCATGCCCCCTTCAACATGACCATGCTGCCTACAATGTTTCTCAGCTATTGTGATTAAAATTCTTCTCGCCTTTAAGCCCTTGCAATTATTCCAAGCACAATAACATTTCCCATCACCCTTTATTTTCAATCTAGCCCACAATCTAGCAAGTGTCTCTTCATTTTGTTCTGCACTAATATTATCTTGCATGATTTTTCTTTACCAAGCTTGAATATTTAGATCTTCAAAAAATATAAAACTCACACTCCAATAATTTTTAATCATACACAGGTAACAAAATCTAATAATTATGATATTTTGTACCAAAAAATTTTGGCCTATAACCTCCACAAACTGTCACAAGTATAGAAAATTTGCAAGTATAGCAAAACATTGTCGCAAGTATAGATAAATTGTCAAACTCACTTTTATTTATTAAAAAACATTTGTCAAAACCTTGACGAATGCTAACCATATACTCGTCGTCCCACAAATTGATGGAAGGGTATGGTTGGCTTTAAGTGTATGTTGAAATAGTGATGAAAATCACAAAGTGTCGCAATTTCAATGAACGCCAGGCATAATTTTTTTTTAAAAATGAAAATTTCACATTAATTACACAGGTACCTAACGATACATCTAATTATACATCTTTCATCAAAAATTTTTGTCGTATTTTGCAGTCAAATGAGTTAGTGAGGGCATGAAGATGTGAAGTGTTGGAAATTGCATCCTGATCAAAAGCCAAAGTGGTTCAAGGATTGAAAGGGTAAGCGAAAGACCACAACTATCGTGGAAGACCTTGGTTCAGAATCTGGTGATGAATCAAAGATAGCAATTATGGGTATTAAAGGTAATGGTCTTGTTGCTAGCACTAGTTCCCATGCTTCTTCTATGGAGTGTAATGAAGTCCCTGTTGAAAGGAAAGGGAATGAGTTGTTTGACATAAGGACTATTGCAAAACAGAGTAAAATTGATACACTCATAGATAGTGGATCACAAGTAAATTTAATCTCTGAACAAGTTGTTAGGCAACTGGGATTAAAGACAACACCTCATCCTAAGCCATATCCATTGGGTTGGGTGAATGATAATGCTCGGCTACATGTGTCAAAGCAGTGTAAACTCTATTTTGCAATCACATCCAAATTTGTTGATGAGGTAGAGTTAGATGTAATTCCGCTTGACATCTATGGGATGGTTCTAGGTAGTCCTTATTTTTATGATAGAAAGGCCATATTCTACAAGGAACATAATAAGTATCATTTTTTTAAGGATGGAATTGAATACATTGTAAAAGCTCATCACATGAAGAATGACAGATCTATTGTAAACACAAAGTATATGAAGATGATTGTAAATGCAAGCAATGCTTTAACTCTCATGTCTATAACAACTAGTGATACTAAGCATGAAGATGATAGGGTGTCACATATAGCATAGTGTAAGGATTAGTTGCAAGCAGAGTCAGGCCTTCAGCCAAAGGTGGTAAAAAAGGGTTTGAATGTTTCATTTTCTAATGATGTTCATGTTCAGGAGATCAAGAATGTTGATAAAAAAATTCTACATCATTTTATTCAGTCTTGTTGTTTGCTATTCTGCTAGTTAGCTCTATGTGGATGGTGGATGAGACAATGAATATTGGTGAATATATAATTAATTGTGTCAGCAATGTTATCTCATTTTTCATATTGTTTGTGATGAGTCAGATGTTCAGAATTCTAACAAGGTGGATAGAGGATACTGGGCAAGTGAGGCAACAATGCCCTCACTTAAATGTTGAATAAAATCATACTTTTGGTGGTCCAAAAGCTTCTCAATTGGGAGGAATGATCTAGGAGGATCCAAAAACCTCAAAAATTGCATAGTCTCATAATCAGACGGAAGTGGTCTTAGATTGAAGATCTCATTGATACGGTCCCGACATAACTTGAATCACATCAAAAGGAGACTGTATGCGAGAGATATGCTCAGTCAAATTTGGTCAACACATGGTCAAAGCTGGTCAAACAAAAAAATTGATGATCATGGAGCATTTCTCTACCAGTTCCATCATGTAGAGCTTGATGAGAGCTTTCCGACGCATTTTGAACGGACCAAATTCGAGTCCATATGTGAAAGTTATGACCAGTTAAAGTTTTGGTCAAACTTAGTCAAAATGATGACATGGCATCACCAAAGCTCAACACTTGGAAGGACAGTGGCATATGACGTGGCAGGAATACTGAGTTGACATAAATATGGATTAAACCATAATTATTAAAGGAAAAAAAAATGAATGGTTTAAAAAAATAAAATAAGGAGAATTTAGTGGGATTTGATCCCTTAACCCATGCCTTAAAATCCTCTTGCCATACCATTTTTCATGATAAAAGGAAAATCCCTTTGTATACATAAATCTTTAAATAAGATTTAATTCCCCTAAATATAAGGTCAACCTTAAAATATAAACTATACCCCTAAAAATGAATAATGCCAAAAAACAAATAAACCAAATGTAAGTTGTAAAGCCCCGGGAACATGAAAATAGAGGGCTAAGACAAAATTGAAGGTTATTTTTGTTAAAGGGAGGTTATAAACGAGTTGTAAAAGAGGGAATTTTTTTAAAAGGGAGTTATTTTGTTTAAGAGGGTTATTGTTTTATTTGTTCACAGGGAGTTATTTATTAAATATGGAGGTTACACCCCATATAGCATATTTTTATGTATAAAAAGGGGTGTAGGTTCTTAAATTTTCAACCAAGTTATGTGAAAACTTTAGAGGGATTTTTGGAGGTGATTTCTTGACAAGAAATTCTCTTGAAGAGAATTAGTCATATAGAAGGATTATTCAAGCACGAAGACAGATTGTTTTGTAATACTTTTCTATGTAATTGGGTTAAGAGGCAATTGAAGCTGAACTTGATAAAGGAAGAGTACGCCAGTGTCTTCAGGTGTAAAAGTAGAGACTGTGAGAGATTTTATTGTAGGACTAAAGCTTGGGTGATGTACATAAGCCGTAATTGCTTGGCATCATTAATAAAGTGGTTCCTCGTTGAGAAGCAGACTCAGAGACGTAGCTCAAATTGAGTGAACTCCGTTATCAAGCTAGTGATCTCCTTCTTCTCTTTTGTCTTATAATTCTCTTCAGTATTTGTTTCTTGAGTTTCTAATTATGATATTTAAGTAATTAGTTTATGTTTTATTAATTTTGGATAAGAACAAGTGAATGCTAATTTCTGTAATTTTAACAGTTAAAATACATGATCACACAATTTTGTTGAATAAGGAAAAATATGTGATTAGGAGTTAAGTGCATATTATTTGTAGACTTCTAACATCATATCAACATTTGGAGATTTAGATGTTTGGCATCTCTCTCTTGCACCTTTCATTCCTTGCAAGTAAAATCAATCATTATATGTGTTGAAATCTCTTTGTAGATCCATGTTCTCCATTCTATTATCCATGATAATTCCAATCTCAAAAAGATATTGGATTATCTTCAGACGCAACTCAAATATTTTGAGGCTAAATTTAAAATGCAAGTAGGCAACATATTTGTTCATATTGGAGACTAGTGAATGGCTACTTTGGGTGACTTTTGTTTTAAGTTCCATGTGGTGAATTCCATTAACCAAGATTATTTCTTGTTGGCTGGACCTTGCTAGGCCTTGCTACTATAGTTTTCTTCTTATTACATTGTCCCACAATTTGTGTTAATGTACAACATTGTTGTTGTTTTCCTTTTTATTACTTTCTCCTATGAAAGCATAATTTGCTGGAACTACATGTGTTTTAATATTGTTGTAAATTTGTGCATTTTTAATTATTTTTTGTTATGATAACAAGCTGTTGTAACTCTATGTTTTCTATCTCTTAATCCAATAAAAAAATGGTAAATATATCTACAATAATAAATATTTAATTGTATATTATCTGTAATAGATGAAAAATTATGTGAATACCTCTAAAGTGATAATGTATATACTTCTTGTGGGAAATACAATCATTCCCATGAATAAACTATACTACTATATGAATTTTCATACCACGGGTCCTAAGGGGCCTCCAAAAAATTTCAAAAAAGTCACAATAAACAAAATATAGTAAATTTTATATCAAAATTCATCTCTTAGCTTTCATGAGTGCAACTATGAGGTTATTTTTATGATTTGGAGCTCCTAACATCCAGACGTGCACAAAACTATTACACAATCAAATACAAAAATGACAAAAGTGACATCATCATGGATTGTGGAATCTACTAACATTAATCAATTAAATCTTTTTTTTTTAAATGGACGAAATTAGATGTAGAGGTTTCTTTTAAGAGATGCTCCTTGTTAATTTTTGATTACTCTAATGATATGAAATGTGTTTACGAATGTGTGACAACTTTCTTTTAAATTGACATTCTTGAATGTTCAATTGAAAAATTTAATACTCAAATCAACTAATAATAATCATAATTTAAACTAAAACTAAAGTCAATTTGAAAATTAAAAAATAAACGATAATTAAAAAAATAAAATTTCAATAACTAAAAATTTTAAAATAAAAAAAGTTAAATTTAAAAAAAAAACCTTAGATCATTGAAATGAATTGATTAAAAATTAAAACTAACATTAAATTTAATCAATTTATTATTATAAATTAAATTAAAAACAAAGATAGACATACTTATTAGCTAAATTAAAATGAGTACAACATGAATTATGAGATTCTAAAGAGTGGTGGGAAACTCCACCTTCACTAATCAAATCCATTCTTCCTCCTAGTCCACAACTTTAGAATAAAAAAGTACATACAAATATTTTGTAATTTCACTTACTTTTATGTGAATCTCTAATCATAACATTAAAGGATTACTCCACTTGGGTATGTTGTGAAAATGAGAGACAATATTAGAAAGAAAAAGTTAAACCTCTTCGTAAGCCATTTTTCTTTCTTCTATGTGGTTTTCTTTTTCATGTATGAAATGGTTAGACTTTTGAAATTTCTTCCTTTTCTCATGTTTCTGGGTACCATTTTCTTTTATTCTTTAATTAAAATATTGTTTAATGAATATTGGTTTATTGATTAATTTGGGTCTAAATTTGTAAATTTGGTTAATATGTGTTTATATTCGTGAATATCTAAAAATTATTATTATTATTTTAATATTTATAAATTTGAAAGAAAGGAAAATGGAGTTTGAAAAAGTTATAAAATAAATGAGATAAGTATAAATTTAGGTAAACTTGCTATAATATTATAGATTGGGTTAGTGGAATTTGAAAAAAAAGTAGGACGATTTTTGACAAAATCATTTAATCATAATAATCAAGTATATGATGTATATTATCTTAGTAAAAACGATAATTAAATAACATATGTATGTTTCTACGATCTTTGTAGATGATTGAGAGTGCTAGTAAAAAATGTATAATTATTTTTTGCATCGTTTCAAAACATACTCTATGTTCCATCATCATGATAAAAAAATTGACATGATTGTAGAGTTAGCTCAATAAATAGATAGAAAAGACAATGAAAAAAGGAATGAACAAGAACTATAAAGAAAATAATTAGAATTTCAAAATAACAAAAAATAATTATGCAATTAATTAATCCTAATATTTTATCATACAAACTATAATACAATAAATAGAGAATACTATTGATCAGAGTTTTAAATATGAAAGAAAATCATAAAAAATGATATAATTATAAAGGAAAAAATAAAATTAAAAAATATTATTATAGAATGGAAATAGTGCAACTTACTAATAATAGAGTAGCATAATATTAAAATCCTAATGACAATAAAATTATTATAATAATTAGAATAGAAAATATTAATATAATATTATAATTATAAAAGAATTAGGCTTATTATAAAATTAAAAGGCAATTATCTTATTATAATCATAAAAGAAAAAGAAAGTTAAAAATTATAATAAAAATAAAATGAATATATTATTATACTATCAATATATTAATCTTATAATTAATAATAATAATAAATGATAATAAAACATTATGGACATGATAGGGATAGTATAAAATAAGAATATAAACACAAAAAATATTAAATCATTCAAAATAGTATTGTATCAAAGAACTAGATATTATATCTAAAAGAAAGATAAAGTGTTAGCAATAAATCATTCCTAAGAATTAACAAATAACTAAATATTAAAAAAAAGAAAATTAATGTTGAATGATAAATTGTTAGAATATTAAATATAAAAGCAAGAAAACATATAACAAAAAAGTAAACTAATGATCATTATATCATTTATAAATATAATTAATGTGTGAGTAAAATAATTGTAAATGAATAACAAACACAATCAATAAGACATTATATCAATAGATTTAAACAACAATTAATCTAATAGAAGCAAGAAATCTATTGAAAGTGTCATATTGCTCTCTATCTCCAAAGATTTATTAAATCATGGGGTTCTCAGATTTTGTAAGCATTGTGACTATTAAAATGCCAATCTAGAGAGTGAGATACTTTTAAATGGAAGAAACTAATCTTATATGATGATTGCTAAATGATATGCTGATGATACTGTGAGTAAAAATGACATGAAACTTGATAAAAGAAGCTAGAGTAAATTAAGATGCAGCTAAATGAAAAGCCATTATTTCTATTCTAAAATGATTGCTATTGTTATTTCTATTTGCTAAAGTGCTTGATTGCTCAATTGATATTTCTACAGAGTAAGTTTGCACAAAGTTGGGATCCATTTCCTGTAGAAAGAAGTTGTATTTATAGATTCCCGACAGCATATTTGTGAAGGGGTAGCAAAGCAAAGGTCTAAATTTAATATGAAGGATTCAATGGTGAAAGATGAAGAAGACTGAGATGATTATAGAGATTGTTCATCCCCACAAAAACATTCAGCCAAAGGATAGGAAGAATCAATGGAAGAACATGAAGTTTGCCTACAATTTGTCTCCAATTTGTCTCCAAATTTGTCCGCGAATGCCGAGTTGAATTAATTAGATATCAAATATCTAATTTGGTAAGTGCATATGATGAGTGAAAAGAGGAATTAGTTGTAGAAATATGCCTTTATTTGAATATTTGGATTTATTCAATTTTAGCAAAAGAGGATATTTAATTTAATAAAATAAACTATAGTAAGTTGTTTATTAAATTAAGATGGAAGAAATAGATAATTAAATAAAACAATGTATGTGAACTTGTTTATTTAATTAAGATAGAATGATATGATTAAGATAGAATAAATATATAATTATAGAAGAATTAGATAATTAAATAAAGCAAAGTATTAAATTTGTTTATTTAATTTAGATAGAATTATATGAAAAAGATAAAAGAATTTAAATGTGAACTATACAAATAAATAATTTTATTTATTTAATAGTAGATGAATTAAATGAGTCAATTAATCAAATAAATCGCATTTAATTAATTAGATTATCTAGACCATTTTTAGGTGTTTACAATTAATAAAAAAATTAAATAACAAATAAGTTAGAAAATGTTAGAGATGATATAAAAAAGGAAAATTTAAAATAAAAGACTATGTAAATAGATAAACATAGAACTAATAAAATAAAATCATAACAATTATTTATGAAATTTTAAAAAGAAAATGAATCAAACAAAACAAATTATACAGAGATGAAAGATAGAAGCATAGGGAAGGAAGGAGAAAAATAAAGAAGAGAAAGGAAGAAAGGTAAGGGGTTCATTTCTTATCTTTAATTAGTCATATTATCTTTTATCTCTCTTCTTTTCTCTTCTTTGTTATCTTTCTCCCTTCCCTTTCTTGGCTTTTTTTTTTTCATTCATAAAATTGTGTTTTTGATTGCATGTCTCTTATCTTTATTCAGTATTAACCCTTGTCAATCTTGATTAGTTTCCTATTAGAATTGTTTATTTTTAGATCTAAATAACTATAATTTAGCCAATTTTAATATACACATTTAATAAAAGAGCTAACATATTGTTTTTTTTTTTTTTTCTTTCAATGTGAACAATTTAGCTAAGATCACATCATCATAAAAAAAGTTAATACATTCTACTAAAATTGAATATAGATGGA